>OX333073.1:4728739-4778739 GCA_946863875.1 Alloplasta piceator
GGAGGAGAGAGGATGCACACATGCTACGAATGCTTGCAAGCTCGACCAGCCGCAAGCTCTCGCTCCTTCGATGCTGCACACTTGCGCCTCCTGTGTCACAGGCACTTTATACGATAATGCCAACCATTTGGTATCTGACATAACGACTCCTCTCCCCGTACGTGTACAGAGACAGTCCTTGACAAGGTCACAGACAAAATGGCGAAGCTCACGTAACACAGTTTCGTGAAATATCATGAATTCTGCCCTTTTGTTTGCAAGCAAGTATATTCATGGCAAATGTTGTATAACCAAGAGAGACCAGGGCCAAAAAACACCCTCTAAAATTATTTAAAAAAAAAAAATTATTATTCGAGCTTGATTGCAAAGTTATAAAAGTACACCCCCCCAAATGGAAAATCGCAAAAAAATCATTCTTCTAAAAGTTTTAGATATGGGTTTTTGAAAAAGATGACTGCAAAGTTTCTTTAGAATTTTTTAGTAAAAATAAGGATAATAAAAAAATGTATTCAGTACTTAAGTCATTCCATGTCAAATCGAACAAGAGTTGGAATCGACCCCTTTCAATTTCGATGAAATTTAGTCAGAAGTTTTCGTTTTCAATAAAATGAAGTTCTACGGAAGGAAACAAATTGAAATTTTTTTTTTCGTAAGTTATGCAAAATTCAAAATTTATTTATTATTAAATTTATTATTTATTATTTATTATTATTTATTTATTATTAAATTTAAACTATTATAGTTACGAAAAATCGTTCTGAATTCGTCTTGAAGAGTATACTTGAGGCTACAAAAAAAAAAATTCCGAAAAAAAATGTCGAAAAATGATGAATTTGGTGAATTTTCAAAAATCGTGAAAATCCAAGTTTCGTATTAAATTTTTGGTTTAATTTTTTTTATATCATACCTTGTACTGATCTTAAAAGATCCTAAAATTTTCAGGACAGTTTTTTTTTGTTTTAAAAATATAAATTTTCGAATTTTGGTAAGCAATTTTTTTTTTTTACAAAAATACTGCTACTTTCACTTTTGTTTACTGCTCAAAATTTACTGCTAAACTTTACTCAACTGAGAGGTGTACATTTTTTATTTTAAATAAAATTAAAAAATTTATATTTTTGAAACAAATAAACACCGTCCTGAAAATGTCAGGATCTTTTAAGATCAGTACAAGGTATTATATGAAAAAAAATTAAACCAAAAATTTAATACGGTACTTGGATTTTCACGATTTAAAAAAATTCCAAATAGTCCAAATTCATCATTTTTCGAAAAAAAAATTTCGGAATATTTTTTTTTCGTAGCCCCAAGTATACTCTTTCAGACGAATTTAGAACAATTTTTCGTAACTATAATAGTTTTCGAGATATTTGAAAGATTTGAAAAATTGTGAAATTTTGAATTTTGCATAACATCCGACCAAATTTTTTTAAATTCTTTTCCTTTGGTAGAACTCCATTTTATTGAAAACGAAAACTTCTGACCAAATTTGATAGAAATTGAGAGGGGTCGATTCCAACTCTTGGTCGATTTGACACGGAATGACCCATTGATGATATCAGAATGACTCCATTTCCAAAATTGCTTAAAATTTATAATTCTTCCTAAAACAGGCGTGATATTTCTATTTTCTGCAAATGTAACCATTTTCAAATTTAATATTTCCTCATTACAAAAATGTCGTCTCTTCCTGGCAATCTTCGCGATTTGCATAATTTTTCCATCAGTCTTCTTTCTCCATTTTATTCTCTTAAATGATAAAAAAGCTCGGTGCATCAAAAATACCGTTCACATATGTGGAAAAAAGTGTGAAGAAAGAAAAAAATGGACGATTATTCAGTGATGGAAATGGCACCCTTATTCTCCCTTAGTGCTCGAGGGGTTGCATCCGTCCCTCTCTCTCTCTCTCTCTCTCTCTCTTGGCTCATTTTCCAGGAAAATCCACCGCGCGTACAGACCAGCCGAAGAAAAATGCTGAGTTCCGCGTATAAATTCATTCCACTCGCCTCGCTCCTTTTCTTCTTTCCTTCTCTTTGCCGGAGCGGTTGTGCGCCCTCGCGCTCGAGAGAGCGACGAAAGATTAACGGTGCCCTTTAAGCTCTGCTCTCTCTTTGAATGCGCGACCGTTTCAACCCTCGTCCACACGTAAAAAATGTACGACGCCCTCTTCTCATGGTTCTCGTACATATAGATAAATGTATATATATACATATATATATATATATATATCTGGTCGCACGCGTTTGCCAGCCGGAAATTAAATTATTCTTCGCTCCCGACCTACCCTTGCAAGGCGCCACTCTCCGTTCGTCTTTCGCGCTTTAGCATCCTGGTATATGAAGCATTCTCCATAAACCTATTTTCCTAACAATCTCCCGCATTATTTCTTTCGCCGAATACTCAAGAACCGATAAAAAAAGATAAATAATAATTATTCAATTTGTTATTATTACTGAATTATCATTAAGGGGTAGGGATGTTCGATTCTGAATCGAATTAAGAAAATCGATTTTCATGAAAAATCGAATTCAAAGAATCGATTTCATAAGATCGATAAGAATCGTTTAAAAAAAATTAATCGCTAATTAAAGCTTACGTGAGTGTTTATTAAGTTTTTGCTATGGACAATGATTAAAATGGATTAATTTATTTTTTATATAAAATAACAAATATAAGGCATTTACGTTTTTGCTAAACATATAGTTTCATTCTTTCACACATTTGCAATTTTCAATATATTCTTAAAAATATTATAAATACATTTAACAAAATAAAATTTTTTCTATTGCATAAGTTTCTATTTATGATATTTTGTATATTTTTACTTTCGATTATTTTTTTTGTTGAATCATGTTTTCAATACTTTGACTTAAAATTTTTTTTTACCCTTTTCTTTACGTTTTCACATTTTCACGTACTTTTTTTTTCTTAACCTTGCCGATGATGTTTCATAGACTTTTGTCAATCTTTATTCAATTGCCGATCTTTAATCGATAATGAATTTAATAAAAAATCGAATTTTTTATTTTGAGGGTCTAGAATCGATTCACCTCAAGATCGAAAAGGAAAGAATCGATTCAAAAGATCAATTTATTGAAGAATCGAATTTGAATCGAACATCCCTATAAAAAGGGGTTACATAGATTTCGAAGGTTAAAAAAAGCTTATTTTCTCGATTTTTTTTCTGACGTAATGAATGAATTATTTTTATTCACAATTTTGAGCATATAAAATAGCAATATTTAGACAATATTTTATTAAATTTTCATTGAAAAATTTGGAATATTCAGCCAGTTGGATCTGGTTTTCAGAGACCTCTAAAAAAAGTGTCTTCAAGGGCGTCTTCAATTTTCGGTACAATTACACTATCTATAGCCTTGTAAAAATAGTTGTAATCGAAAAAAAAACCTCCCTTCAATCACGAGGCAATGCTATTTTGAAGTGTGCAAAATTTCAATGTGATCATAAATGTGGAATAACAAAATGTGAAAAAAATATTTCCATCGCTACTTGGTGCTAAAAAAAATGTATAATTATTCACGTAAAAAGGGAACGGTCAATGATTTTTCGTGTGAATGGTGCTCATAATTTTGTGTCAGCAGTCTATGGGGGATGAACATGGTAAAACGTGGTGAAACTGTCAAAGTTCAAACATGTATTTAAATATATATATATATATGTATATAAATTCACGCAGGAGATAGAGAGCAAGGGTACAAAATCCACAGAGGCCGGAAGGTTAACTTCCGTTGCCTAAAATTCCATTACCACAAATTTGAATAATTATATGTGTGCAAATACCGCGCGTGGTCGGTCGTTCTATCTCTGCCCAGAGGCCCATTCCCTCGTCTGTCAGCTCGTTGCGATCGTCGTCCCTCCATTATACAACACACACGACGTTTCCTCCTCGTTCCCTTTCCCAGTTCCTCTCGTCTCGTCGACACTACCCCCAAAATTCACCTCTAACGAACTCGACGTTTCATCGGGCACCAAAATCTACCCTTTGCACCCTCCCTCGTTCCGCGTACTTTTCGTCCATCGAGTCCTTGAGACAACACAGAGAACAGCCGGAAACGCTAATTTATTCATCGTGCGTCCTGCCAAAAAATAGACGAAAAAGAAAACCCTGACTCCAGTGAGAGGGGTTGAACATGTGAGGGGTTGAAATGGTGGTGGTGCGATCGTAAAATCGTGAGCTAATTTACATCGTCATCAGTCCTGCGACCGCAAAGAGGGATGAACTAAAATCCCCACGAAAATTACAGGTTTTTAACAAAGCTTGTGATTCGAGGGTTGAAAAAATTATGGTCATTTCGCTGCTTTGAAGGGAATTTTTGTAATCTATCTCGAGAGATTCTTCGTTCAATTGGCGGACCAATTCCAGAAGCTTTGCACAGTTTATTCGTGAGTAAATCTTGGCTTCCCTTTCATCTTGGTTCCACTTACTACCCCTTGCAAATCCAATTATGTCCGCGTCTCGCTTCAACGAGACGTCTCCAGCGCATCTAGGGGTAAACTGCCGATGCCCTCTTGGGAAAGTTTTCACGAGCTGTCTACTTGGAATCAACTGTGGGCGACGTTTTACCTTAAATTATTCCATGAAGATCTATTAATTTAAAAAAAAAAATCAGCGGCAGGACATAAATGTCCGAATAAGAGTAGCTTCTAAAGGGAAAGTGGCTTCGCAGTAGAAAAGACTCGGTATGGTCAGACAAGGTCGAATTTGCGAAAAGACGATGTTTATGCCTGGAGAAATATTATTGTTCGTTTCGGGGTGGTTCGATGTTGAACATGGTGATGTACAAAACGGACTATTAATTTCAAAAAAAATCAGGCACATAAATGTCCGAATAAGAGTAGCTTTTAAAGGGAAAATGGCTTCGAAGTAGAAAGGACTCGGTATGGTCAGACACCGTCATATTTGCGAAAAGCCGATGTGTATGCCTGGAGAAATATTATTGTTCGTTTCGGAGTGGTTCGACGTTGAACAAGTCGATGTACAAAATGGATTATTAATTTTTTAAAAAATCAGGCACACAAATGTCCGAATAAGAGCAGCTTTTAAAGGGAAAGTGGCTTTGCAGTAGAAAAGACTCGGTATGGTCAGACACGGTCGAATTTGCGAAAAGACGATGTTTATGCCTGGAGAAATATTATTGTTCGTTCCGGGGTGGTTCGACGTTGAACATGGTGATGTACAGAACGGATTATTAATTAAAAAAAAAAATCAGGCACGTAAATGTCCGAATAAGAGTAGCTTTTAAAGGGAAAGTGACTTCGCAGTAGAAAGGACTCGGTATGGTCAGACACGGTCGAATTTGCGGAAAGCCGATGTTTATGCCTGGAGAAATCTTATTGTTCGTTTCGGAGTGGTTCGACGTTGAACATGGCGATGTACAAAATGGATTATTAATTTAAAAAAAAATCAGACACGTAAATATCCGAATAAGAGTAGCTTTTAAAGGGAAAGTGGCTTCGCAGTAGAAAGGACTCGGTATGGTCAGACACGGTCGAATTTGCGAAAAGCCGATGTTTATGCCTGGAGAAATCTTATTGTTCGTTTCGAGGTGGTTCGACGTTGAACATGGCGAAGTACAAAACGGAAATACGCTCCGAAGGAAATTGTACAAGGCAGGTGCACGTTCAATTATCAATTGTCCACGACCGAGGGAAATGGGGGCTTAGAGTGTGTGCGTGTGTAACCGCAGTTGTCCACGTAAAACGCTCGTCCGGGTATTCTACGAATCGTGAAATTCGCCTAGGATGTGAATAGTTTGCTAAACTACATTCGTAGTCAGTCTGGCGTGTGTCTTAAGGGGTTGGGCCACTTTAGAGACTAAAAAAGGGCATATTTCGTGATTTTTTTTTGCGAAACCATAAAATAAATCGGATTTGAAAAAAAGGTGTTTTGTTATACATCTAATTGGCAATGCAAAATTATTTTTTCATGGCGATATATGTCAAAATGGCGACTGTGCAGCATTTTTCCGATGACGCTTCAATTTCTGGAAGGTCGAAGGCTGAACTAACGCCTCTTACAATTTTTGAGTTACGACGAGGCACCAAATTTGTTTCGATTATATATGGGTCATTCCATGTCAAATCGACCGAGAGTTGGAATCGACCCCTCTCAATTTCGAAGGAATTTGGAAAACCTCAAAAAAAAATAGAATTTTCAGCTCAATACTCTTGCACTGTATAAAACTATACAGATTTTTAATTTTTCATGCCCCTCCTAAACTGTTATACAATAGAAAAAAATTCCACCCTCTCATTGTTAAATTGGCGTTTTCACAAAAGTTTAATTATGAAACGTCATTTATGAAGCTTTCCCCGGTCGATGCCATAATATATTATCCCACTGGAATGTGACCTGTTTCTCGTTGACGATATTCTATTTTTCCACCAAAAAATGTCGAATTGTTAAGTGTACATTCATGGATGAGCGTAAAACATGAGGTCAAAAAAGCGACGCCTGTAGAATGAGCTTGATTAATGGACGCCGCTCGTACGAACCTTTGGACATGCAATATATATTCCCACACACAGAGAAATACGTAAAAGCATCCAAAAAATGTAATGCTCATTACGCTGGGATGGTCCCTGATTAACAGTTGCTAATTAAGAAAATATAACGTTTCATTTCAATCCCAAAGCTTTCGCTGCAAGCTCAAATCATTCCGAAATGCGCTCTGCGCGTGGCTTTTAAATTTCGCGTTCCATGCCACGTTTTTTGTGACATTTTCATATCATTTTATCCGACCATTCGTGCCCATAACCCGCGCGAACAGAGTCCCATTCAGACGCGAGGAAGGGTTGACATTGAGAAATTTGAGATTCACGAAGAGCCACAGTGAGAAAACGTTCTTCGTGGCTTGAGAAATGGCAGGTTTTTAATCATAAACGTATGGAACTCGAGGATTTATCGTGCGAGGAAATATCCATGATATCTATATACTTTGTCGTCGTTGGGAAGTGTCTCCGTGGGATCGATGCAATTTCCGGATGACGATTTGCAAAACCGTCGCGGGAGGGCATAAATTTCTCGAATAAGAAAGCCGGACCGATAGTCTCCGCACACTTCCCCCGAGCTCATCGTCACCTATGATTGTTACATGATGTAAGTTATATGTATATTAGGGTGATTCGTTTCAGGGCCACTTTTTTTTACCCATCGTGCCCGAAAACCTTTCGTTGGTACCCAAAAATGAATTTTCGTGAAAGGGGGTGTTGTCAAAAAATATTTAGAGGTCGCTAATCAAAACTGAAGGTTTCCCATTTGATTAACATTGGAAAAAAAAATTCTCATTACTGGTGTTACCATTCCGCGAATTTTGATATCGCGATATTTTCCAAGTGGGTTCTTATAGAACATGTGATACTCTACAATAAAGTTCATTGAGCCATGTCCGTAAATTCAACCGTTTCAGCGGTATCATTATTTCAAGTGAATATTGTATGCAAATATCTATTCAAACGGCTGCAACGCCTAAGCTATTAGATATATCGAAAAAATTCAAATAAGAACTTTGTAGAGGAAGTAATTTGCTACAATAAAGTCTTACAAGCCGAGCCCGTAAATTCAACTCTTTCTCAGGTATAGGCAGTAAAATAAATAGATATTATTTTTGTTTCGCGTTTTTGAAAGTGATTGTCATTTTTTATTTTATTTTTTAATTTTTTGTTTCAAACATCTATCTATTGAACAATTTTTAAGACTAGTCCGATCGTGGGATTTCAATAACTTCTATTTTTTTGATTTCTGAAAATTGAAATTTTTTTTTTTTTTATGATTTATTATGAATACTAATTTTTGTTACTGTATAGTATTTTTTATATCATTTTGAATTAATTTGGACACTTTTTCATTTTTAACAGTATTTTTAAATTAATAATTAATGGATGAGTAAATAACAACAGTTCAAGAATTGTATGAGTGGGCATTGAACCTAAATAGTCTACCGAATATTGCTGTCAAATTTTCACATGAGAAACATTATTCAGATGCTAAAGAATATTCTAATTAAGGAAATAATCCTATATGTAAGGTTTTCAAAAAAATACGTGAATAAATGAAAACTGTTGTTATTATTGTTCATAAACAAACGATTAATTGTTAATTTTAAGAACCTGTTAACAATAAAAGTGTCAAAATAAATTCTAAATATTGAAAAAAATACTATACAGTACCAAAAATCGGGTCTAAATAAATCCTAAATATTGAAGAAAATGCTATACAGTAACAAAAATTGGTATTCATAATAATTTATAAGAAAAAAAAATTGCATTTTCAAAAATCGAACAAAAATAGTAGTTATTGAGATCCCACGATCGAACTAGTTTCAAAAATTGTTGAATAGATAGATGTTTGAAACAAAAAATTAAAAAAAAAATCAAAAATGACAATCACTTTTAAAAACGCGATTTAAAATTTAAAAATTAAAAAACTCGTTCAAAAACACGTCAACTATTTTTGTTGTATTTTTTTCTGAAAAGGCCATAGAAAAACAAAAATTTTGAAAAAAAAAACTTGTAATTTGGACCATTATTAAAGAATTTATGACCAAAATACTAAAAAAAGAGCGGTTTTTTTGTTAATTTAATATCTTTGGAACGGGTAATCAAAAAAATTTCGAAATTCAACAGAAAGGGTCTTTTGATGGGTACTCAAAAATATAAAAAAATTGAGAAAAAAAAAGTTTTTCGAACTGTCCGATTTGGGATGGAATACCCCATGTATTATATAGATAATATATATTGTAGTTTATATCATAACGAACAAGCAGGCGAGGGACTGCCCTCGTAAAGCTGTAACTTAGACCCCACGTGGCTTTATTGTATCACCAGAGAGGGATGTTACCGTTGAATCGCGAAATCCCCGACAACCCTGGCTCTGCAAAAATACACGAGGTTCCCCACGTCAAATCGACCAATGCTCGACCAATATTCCCTCGAACTTGACTTGTCATTTTTTTTCCACGACTGCTAGGAAGCTAAAAAAAAAGCTCAAATTTTTTCAGATTATTTTACTCAATCTGAGGAGACAACTTTTTTGCTCAGCTTGAGAACAATCGTCCAAATTATGAATTACCGTGAAATGTTCCATACACATACACACATGTACATATATCGTCATATATAAATATATATATATCATAATATATGGATATAGTGTCACCAGGGTGCTCGTTGAGCTTATGGAGAGAGCCCGGAGCGAAACATCCTCTCGCTTTCTCTCTCGATGGAGATGGAAGCTGGAGAGAGAGTATTCCCTCTCGTCGTATAAGCCCGCGCGTACCAAGCCCGGAGTTGAATCTCGATTACCATCTGTCTACGGATGACACGAGCGTGCTTATAATTTATAGACAAACAGTGCGATTGTCATGAAAACCCGGACGATTATTTACAATCGTTTGTTATTATCCACATCCGCGGTATAAGTCCTTTACATCGTTTTAATTAAAAATATATTTCGACGTTTCCTCACGGAATTATTCATGAGACAATTTTCTTCAGAAAAACGAAATATTCCGTCGATCATTTTATACTTTCAAATCCGACTGTTCAGCGTTAGTATTATTGTTTTTATTCACATAAAAGTAACTTCATTTTTTGAAAAAAAAAGTTACAGGATTAAATTAAAAAAATAACATTGAATTAGATTCAATTAAAAATTAATTTAATTAAATTGAATTATAATTAAATCAGGGTTGCAAGTAATGCATTACTTTTTGTAATGCATTGCCATTTTCATTACCCATTACAATGTAGTGTGTAATGGAAACAAATTTAATTACCCATTACAATGTAGTGTGTAACGGAAAAAAATTGCATCACCCATTAAATGTAGTGTGTAATGGAAAAAAATTCCATTACCCATTACAATGGAGTGTGTAATGAAAAAAAAAACCATTAGCCATTACAATGTAGTATGTAATGGAAAAAAAATTCATTACCTATTACAATGTAGTGTGTAATCGACAAAATTTTGCTTGTTCATTACAACTCAATGTGTAATGGAAATTTTAGACATTTTTTATTATATCGTAGTAGTTTTTTGGCTTGGGTTAACATTGTAATGGGTAATGAAAATGTTTTCCATTACACACTACATTGTGATGAGTGATGATTCTTTTTTTCATAACACATTACATTGTAATGGGTAATATACATTTTTTCCATTACACATTACATTGTAATAGGTAATGAACATTATTTCCATTACACACTACATTTTAATTGGTGATGCAAATTTTTTTCATTACACGATACATTGTAATGGGTAATGGAATTTTTTTTCATTACACAATACATTGTAATGGGTAATGGAATTTTTTTCATTACACACTACATTGTAATGGGCAATATAATTTTTTTCCATTACACATTACATTGTAATAGGTAATGAAAGTTTTTTCCATTACACACTACATTTTAATGGGTAATGCAAATGTTTTCCATTACACACTACATTGTAATGGGTAATGAAAATTTTTTCCATTACACACTACATTTTAATGGGTGCTGCAAATTTTTTCCATTACACACTACATTTTAATGGGTAATGCAAATTTTCTCCATTACACACTACATTGTAATGGGCAATGAAATTTTGTTCCATTACACGCTACATTGTAATGGGTAATGGAAATTTTTTCCATTACACGTTCCAAAAGTAATGAATAATGCATTACTTTTACATTACAAATTTCGCAACCGTGAATTAAATTAAATAATCGAATTTTTTTAAATCTCTCAACTGGAAAATTGAAAAAATATTGAAAGCTTATCAAAAAAAAAATCTCCATTTCGTACCGCTGTATTAAAATCCTTTATTTTGATGCTTCCTTTCTCAATGGAAGTATTTTTCTATAATTTCCTTTGTACAGCGAATTTTCGACTCACAATTTCTTGCGATTATTATCGCTGAGAACAACGATGAAACGTGTATTTTCATGATACGCTTGAGGCTTGAGCAGACGCGATTGCTCTACAATTCACCGACGATAATATCGAGACAAAAAGACCCAGGAGAAGGCTCTTGTATTCTGCGTTAATTAAACAATATTAAAAATGCTTTAAAACCGCGGAATCTTTGCGCGCGATGCTCGTCCGTCTCGTTCGTTGTTATTCTCGTTAATGAATTTAAGAGAAACGGAAAACTCTGGGTGAATCCATCAGTTTCACGTGCATTATCTGACGCTTTGCACAATATTTAATGGTGAAGGAGTCTGCTCGTTTAATATTTCATCGTGAAATTTAAGCCCAGAACTCTGCTCAACCATGCCTTTCAGAATATTTATACCACACCCTTTCCTTCCTTCTCTTCATCCCTTAACCACCTTCTTTTCCACCGTCATCCACTTGCTTCCACAATTATTAAAACTTCCTACAAGACGTACCACAGTTGCTGAGATTTAAGAAACGCACCGTTTATTTCCGCTTCTTTCCGGGCATACATTAATTGAGAAGTCGCCTTTTGTGCAAGCACTATATATATATGAGGTATTCCATACCAAGCCGACCAATTCGTGGACCCGACCATTTTTTATTTTGTTGAAAATTGTTCATTTTTTGTATACGTACTGAAAGCAGTCTCTCAGAAATTTTTTAGATTTTTGTCTCTACCCAACTAACCAATCAAATTTTTCAAAATTTGACACAATTTTTTTTCAAATGCTCATAACTTTTTAAAAACCGGAGATATTAAAATAAGACACAGGACCATTTTTTTCCATCTTGAGTTGCAGTTTTATAAAAAAAATACAAAAAAAAATTCATTTTCATATGTTTTTTGAAGTTTTAAACACGAAATAATTTTTTTTTGCTACTTGGACGCCTTTAATTTTTTTGGAAAAATTCACCATTTTTAAAGAGACATTTTCACAAGTACTAAAAAATTGGCAGCTTGTGATTCTCATAAGTTGTATTTTTAATCTATTTTTGAAGTTATAACAAACATGGAAAAAGTAAAACAAATGACCCCTGCGACGCTAATTCTAGTGTGGCTCGATTAGTTGTTCCAAAGCGATGCTTCGTTTATTATTAGGATTTTTGTTTGTTATTAGAATAACTAATTATTATTACAAATTATTACCGTTATCGATGTTTATTACCTGAAAAATGTAAAAAAAATCATAATAATAAAACAAAAAATAGCTTCGGAACAACTAATCGAGCCATCTAAGAAAAAATACGTGTCTATTGTACACACTTCAAAGTATTTTACGGAATTTTTTTAGATAAATCGAAAGTGACATACCGACCGAAAAAAAATTATTTGTTATGTAAAACTGCAACTTTTTTGTCCAAAACATTTTTCCGTTCAATCGTATGCTTTCAAGATATAACGGTACTTAGAAAATATTGAAATTTTGAAAAACTAAAAAAAACTGCAAACCGAAAATTTTGAAAAAATTCACACTACTCTTTTCGATATAATTAAATAGTTTGACAAAATTTTAATTTTTTTGAGAGTGAACAACTTTTTGACCGTTCGAAACCACATGGAATGCCTCATATACATGAATATAACAATCAAAATACCCTGGACTTTCTTGCCGAGAAGAAAGTACAACGTGGAGGATCTGAGGCAGAGATTGATATTGAATGAAAGAGAGAACGAGCTTTCGTCGACCAAACCACCTTTCCTCGTTTCTGTTGGAAACTTTGAGCGAAGCCGAACAAAACCTACCGTCCTTTTTTACCCTCTCTCAGCCTCTCTCACTCTCTCGGAGTGGTTTAATGCCCGTTGGTTTCGCCGTCAAGATTTAATGGCTTGTATTCTCTGGTATATAAGAAGAAAACTGACTGTGGGATTCATGGCTAAGCCCCACGAAAATATACACACGAAAACACGTCGACTCAGCCAATGTTAATATTTTCCAATTTCAGTTATCAGACCAAAAGAGAATATTTATCGCACGATCGTGTATTTCGCGTTGTTTGCCCCATACTTTTTTCACCCTGAAACCTACCACAACGTCCCTATCCAATTTTTTTTAATCAAAATTTAATTTCCCTCTTTTTCCCGCCAAAAGCCCGTAGTAAAAAACTCCATTCGTCGCCATTGAAAAATCTCCATTCATTCCCCATTGCCAAAATAATCAACGGAGATGAATGCCGAATTGCCTAAGGGGATTTTCGCCATTGAATTCCCCATTTGAAATCGAATGAGGATTTTCCAATGAGGATTGATTTCCCCATTAGAAACGGAATGGGGATTATCCTATGGGGATTCAATGAAGAAAATCCCCATAGGCAATTCGGTATTCATCTCCATTGGTTTTTGTAGGCAATGGGGAATGAATGGCGATAATCAATGGAGATTCTTTCATATAGTAAAAAACTCCATTCGTCACCATTTAAAAATCGCCATTCATTCCCCATTGCCAAAATAACCAATGGAGATGAATGCCCAATTGCCCAAGGACATTTTTGCTATTGAATTCCCCATTTGAAATCGAATAGGAATTTTCCAATGAGGATTGACTTCCCCATTCCAAACGGAATAGGGATTATCCCCATGGGCATCAGTCGGCAAGAACTCCTTGCATGGATTTTCTGGACACCGACTTCTGCTAATATTCCGTGCTCACACTCGTCTAGATAAGCATACTCTTCGCATAATCCGTATGGGAGTTCAGCGGGTTGCCGTCCTGCGACATCTCGCGCCAAGTCTCGGAACTAACGCGACGCGGTTTCCAATGGACATCTTTGGGTAATGCTGATCATTGAGTGCATTCGCATTGACTTCCCAATGGACATCATTGGGTAAAGCTGATCATTTCGTTCATCAGCATTTGCCTTCCAATGGACACCATTGGGCAATGCTGATGGCTTGGTCCATCAGCATTTGCTTTCCAATGGGCATCATTGAGTAATGGTGATCATTCGGTTCATCCGCATTTGCTGTCCAATGGACGTCATTGGGCAATGGTGACTTTTCAATGGATATCCATTCACTGATCAATGGTCGTTCCTATACGCCATTGACAAATGCGGAAATCTCAATGGGTCCCCATTCATTGTCCAATGGAGTCGTATGAGGACCATTGGTTGCCATTGGCGATTCAATGGAGTTTTTTACTACGGGAGTGCAATCGTGTGTCCTCTGCTTCGCATCCTCGCAGCTTGAAATATTTTTTTAAATTTCATTTTTTTTCCAACCCTCCGAAAAGTGCAATCGCGTTTCGCAGCCAGTGGTCACCCTACTGAATCTTGTTTATCGTTGGGATTTTTTTTCATTCGCAAAAAAAAATTGTAATCGTCCCTTCGATGCGATCTCGCTGCACTAAATTCACGTTTTATCTGGTAAATTTTTGCGAGTTTTTTTTTCACCCCTATGACTATCAAAAATGCAATCATGTTTTTTCGTCGCGCTCCCGTTATTGCCCTAAATATTTCACAGGGGTTGGACAGATTTGATGGTATTTTTTTTTTTTAATTTAATTTATTTTTTCGTTTTATTTCTCGATTTTCCTTGACCGGAAGAAAATTAAAACGCCAGCAGAACCAACAATAACCGGTTTATATTGACAGACCGCTCGAACATTCCCTATGTTTGCCTTCCACCTCCGCAATTTTCATCGCTCTGGCTAACGATATCGGCTATCGTTCAATATAAATAACAATCTCGTCCGCGTGAAACACGTAGGGGAATGTGGGGCAAAGTGGACATTTAAGGAATTTAACGATTTTCGTCGATAAGCATACGGTCTTTCAACTACTTTCATGTCCCAAAATTGATTCCCGAACCTAATTTCCCTGACTTGGAAAAAAAAATTGGGGGCAAAATGCCCCCAAACGCCTCCTCAGGTGCAGAAAAATCTATACTCGGTGATTCTCTAAAATAGAGACACTGTAATCGACTATGCCCGAATAAAATATTAACTTGACAATATAAACAAAGAAATAAAGACAATAGAACCGTTCCTCGAATGAAATTTAAAAAAAAAACGTGGTAAATCTTCAGATCCACTTTGCTCCAATTTTTTCTATGTGGAAAATATACTATGAATGCACTTTGCTAGTGAATGAATCATAGTATTTTCATATATTCATCGATTTTTGAGTCGTGAAATTCATTTCCGATTCTTGTTTTTTGAATTTTGTAAAAAACAAAATTTGGGGGCAAAATGGACACCCTTTCTCAGATGCAGAAAAATCTAGACTTGGTGATTCTCGAAAATAGAGACAGTGTAGTCGACTATGCCCGAATAAAATATTAACTTGACAATATAAACAGAGAAATAAACCCAATAGAATCGTTCCTCGAATGAAATTTAAAACAAAACAAGGTAAATCTTCAGATTTACCTTGTTTTGTTTTAGCTCCAATTTTTGCCATGTGGAAAATATACTATGAAGTCACTTTGCTAGTGAACAAATCATTTTCACATATTCATCGACTTTTGAGTCGTGGAATTCATTTCCCATGATTGTTTTTTAAATTTGTGAAATTTTTTTTTATCCTGCGATTTCCGTGTTTTGTGCTTTTTATTTTGAATATATTGTTCAACAGTGTATGAACCGTTATGGGAATTGTGCAGATATCGTCTGAATTCGAAGTAATAATTTTATGACCTTGACATTATTTTCAGTTTCAGCTCGTGTCCACTTTGCCCCCAAATTTGAAATTTTTCGCGTGTCCACTTTGCCCCCCCAGTGTCCACTTTGCCCCACATTCCCCTATATGGATAAAACGTGCACACACGTGAACAAAAAATGAAATATCGACGCACACCGAGTTGGTCAACGTTCACGATTAACGGTATTATTACCACGGGCAAGCTTGTTAATGGAATAATAGTGCTCGCGCGTATAATAAATAATGTCGAAGCGCGACGGCAAATTATACACACGCCGATGCAACGATACGGGGATGAGTCACTCGACTGTTTTACGAGAGGTCACCGAGGTCCACGATAGCGTTTCGTCAATGCGTCGATTGTTATTTGAATAATTTAAAGGTCGAGCAAACAATTTTAAATCGGTAATTTACACCAATATTCTTCCCTCCCCATGTACATATGGGGCGTTCCACGCCAAATCTGACACCTTCTGGATCTCCGATTTTTTTGAAAATTTTTTATGTTTTAGTATTGGTTGAAAGAGACTTCCATGATTTCTTTAAATTTTCTTTGTCGAATCATTTTCAAGATATCGATTTTTCTCAAATTACGTTAGTTTTTTGGTTAAAAGTCCATAACTTTGCGAAAAAACGGGCGAAATGGGAAGGTTTTTTTTCAAAATTTTTGTTTTTAAATGTGTCGTTGATAAAAAAATATTTAAAAAATTTGCACATTGCTTCCTCATCTTTATTCATAGTTCACATAGCTGTCTTTAACACAGTATGGCGATCAAATTTGGCTTCCTCATAAAGGAAGCTTTATTAACTATTGAAAAATATTAGTAATCAATGTTCGCCATATTTGATAACGAATAACATTGGTAGCTATACTGGCTCTTCACAAAATTTCATTGCATTATCTAAAAAATTTCAAAAGTTATAGCGTTAACGCTTCTTTTATAAAAATTAAAAATTTGATAAAAATTTAAGCATTGATCGATTTTCGCCAAATTTAATAAAGAACATCCTCGATAGCTATATTAGCTCTGTGTAATGTATCAGTGCAATATCTTAAAAATTGCACAAGTCAGAGCGTTTACGCTATTTTTCAAAAAATTAAAAATTTCATAATCCCTTGATGGATTTTTGTCAAATTTAATAACGAACAACGTCGATAGCTATATTAGCTCTGTGCAAAGTTTCAGTACAATATCTTAAAAATTGCACAAGTTAGAGCGTTGAGGCTATTTTTCAAAAAATTCAAAATTCCATAAAATTTTAATCCTTTGATGAATGTTCACCAAATTCAATACCAAACAACCTTAATGGCTATACTAATTCTGTACAAAGTTTGAGTGCTATATCTTGAAAATTGCAGAGGTTAGAGCGTTTACGCCATTCTTGCAAAAACGAAAAAAGTCGATAAAATCGCAACACCCGTTATAATTGAAACAATTTTTTTTTTCATAATGAAGAGCAATTCGTGCTCGATAAGTGTGCCAAATTTCAGCTTGATATCTTGAAGTGTTTTCGAGTTATTAATTATTTACATCTGAAACTCAAGATACATACACACACACACACACACATACATTCATCCGGACATTTTTTCTTAATATGATTTCTCGATGTTTTAGGACATTTTGAATATATTGGCATAAGAATCGCGAAAAAAAATTTGTTCACGAAAACAAAACTTCCTTTATGAGGAAGCAAAAAATGTCGAACTCTATTTTTATAAGAATTTCAAGTTTTAAATATAAATTGTTGATTTACAAAAAACACGTATTGATCAGTTTTTCATTTTTTTTTTTCATAAAAAACTGTCATTCATTCCACAACTTTTAAGGCTAAGTAGATAATGCGATAACGAGGGGATATTTTTTTTTCGATTTTTCAATTGAGCACCATTTAGCTTTTGCATCTCCGATTTTTTAAAACAAATTTTCATGTTTTAGTATTGATTGAAAGAGGGCTTCCATAATTTTTTTCAATTTTTTTTGTCGAGCCGTTTTCCAGATATCGATTTTTCAAAAATTACGTTACTTTTTATAAACATCCATAACTTTGCAGGAAATGTGCCAAATGAGATGTGTTAAATATAAATCGCTGATTTACAAAAAGTACGTACTGATCGATTTTCTTAATTTTTTTTTGTAAAAAACTGTTATTCAATCCACAACTTTTAAGCCTAAGTAGATAATGAGATAACGATGAGATCTATTTTTTTCGCAAAGTCATGGACGATTAAAAAAAAAAGTAACGTAATTTTTGAAAAATCGATATCTTGAAAACGTTTCGACAAAAAAAAATGAAAAAAATCATGAAAGCCTCTTTCAATCAATACTAAAACATAAAAAATTTTGAAAAAAATCGAAGATGCACCAGCTAAATGGTGTTGATTTGGCATGGAACGCCCTATCTATACATATTATCGCGAAATCAGTGAATATTACCGCACACATCATCGCGAAGCACTCGTGCATACGATTTGAAAAATTTTCACATCATCCAGCCTCCTTTAAACATTTCATTAAATTATCATCATTATTGATTTGTCGAATGACATTTATCGGTACGTGAATAATTACTATTGATGACGGAACGTGCAATCATACTAATCGACGTGATATTCGATTCGCACCAAATTCATTATGATCGTATTAAATTTGCATTGTTCAAGCGAGAAAGTCGATTATTCGTTGTTTATATTTGTCAATCAAATTTATTTTCAATTGTTGCTGTATTTTGTCGGAAATTGTACGGTGAGAATTTCATAAATCAATGAGCAATTGTCATAAAAGGGTACGGAAATCTTGGTGAAATTGATGGGCATAGTTGATTCTTTATTTTTTTTAAGGGGGATTCCGTAGAGAATTCTATGTCATCGAGTTAGAAACAAGAATTTTCGGGGCTTGTACTTCAATTCGTCAGAAGCTCTCGGATTCATATCCACAGTTCACTCTCTCTCTCTCTTTGTGTGTTCTGTATTTCCATTCCGGTCACGAAAACTCCCGGCAACCCCTTTTTTCCAAGTTTAAGAATCCGCGGTTTTCCCTCGCCTCCCGTTTTCCCCCTCTCATGATTTTTCTTCTCTCCTCTCTTTCTCTTATTCCATCGCGCTACTCGTGTCTTTTACACGGTATATATCATGCCCTTTTTTCTCTTACTTCTTTGCGATCCTCATATTTTCCTCTGTCTTTTATTCCAACAAGTCATATATTCGTTGTATCATCGTAGGAAAATATATAAACCGTGTGCGTATAAATGTATACATGATATTCTCCGGGTCACGTATTTCTCGTGTATCTCGGATACAGTATTAAATTCGCGAAAGTGTCCATTAAAGTTTCGAAGAGACGAAAGAATAGTCATGGATTTTCATGGCACAAGAGAAGGAGGGAGCGCCGCTGGGGGAAAGAGAAATCGGCAGAGAGAGATTTGATACGATCGTATAAAAGTCTCGAAAGTATCCAAGACCTCGTTTTTCGTATGTGATCGCTGTACATTGCCATAAAAGCCTTTGCATTTTCGTACCACGAACGAGCGCAGAATCGATGCCCCATACGTATTCTCTAAACTGTTGAATAAATCACTTCCTGATTCGAGCAACTTTAAGTACGTCTGATCACATTTGCCCTCTACTACTTGATCACAAATTCTCGAGAAAATCTCTTTCTACGGATATAACAAAAAAATTTTACATTGTTTTTTATAAGAAACAAGCTGAGGCAATGGCCACTGGGTATTCAAACAATTTTCACATCAGCCACTTTTTGTTTCGAGCTAATTTCCGTATGTCTGACCATATACGAAGATTACTACTTATGCACGATGTCACGGGAAAATCTTTGCACAGATGAAAAGTATTTCATCATTTTTTTTGTAAAGAACCAATAAAAAAGATGTTCTCTCAACATGCTCAAAGCCATCGAGCCCAATTCCAGGAGCTGCAAGTGCGTCTGATCACATTTGCCCTCTACTACTTGATCGCAAATTCTCGAGAAAATCTCTTTCTACGGCTAGAACAAAAAAAAATTTACTTTGTTTTCTATGAGAAACAAGCTGAGGCAATGGCCACTGGGTATTCAGACAATTTTCACATCAGCTACTTTTTGTTTCGAGCTAATTTCGATATGTCTGACCATATATAAAGATTACTACTTATGCACGATGTCACGGGAAAATCTTTGCACTGGTGAAAAGTATTTGATCATTTTTTTGTAAAGAACCAATAAAATAGATGTTCTCTCAACATGCTCAAAGCCACCGAGCCTGATTTCAGGAGCTGCAAGTGCGTCTGATCAGATTTGGTCTCTACTACTTGATCGCAAATTTCCGAGAACATGTTTTTCGTGTATAACAAAAAAATTTCGATCATTTTTACTGAAGAATAAGCTAAGGCAATGGCCACTGGTCATTTAGACAATTTTCACATCAGCTACTTGTTGTTTCGAGCTAATTTAGGTATGTCTGACCATATATGAAGATTACTACTCATGCACGATGTCACGGGAAAATCTTTGCACAGATGAAAAGTATTTGATAATTTTTTTTTGTAAAGAACCTATAAAATAGATGTTCTCTCAATATGCTCAAAGCCATAGATCAATTGAGCCTGATTCTAGCGGCTTTAAGTGTTTCTGATCAGATTTACTCTCTACTACTTGATCGCGAATTTCCGAGAAAATGTTTCTCGTGTATAAAGAAAATTTTTGGATTATTTTTAACGAAGAACAAGCCAAGGCGATGGCCACTGCTTATCTGCACGATTTTCACACCAGTCACTTTTCGATTCGAGCTATTTTATGTCTGTGTCTGACCATATATACAGATTACTACTGACACTGCTGGCCAAAAGTGTGGAAACACCACTCGCCTCGATCCCACGCCGCACAAAAAGCTTCACTGCTCTTTCAAAAATGAAGATATTTCGATTCGCCAAGCGGCGTTTTGAAGAGGACATATTGAGCTTCATCGCGCTTTTTCCAAAAAATTTTTGCAATTTTTTTTGAACCCGGTACGCCTTTTGAAACATGGTCGCTTTTTCGGTTTTTTTTTGGCATTTTAATTTTGGCGCACGATCCATGAAAATATTTTTTGACTGTTTTTCGCATTGAAAAATTGCAGCGGGGAGTATTAACTTCAATTTCGTTTTATAAAAAGTTTCATACGATTTTTTTTTCGCAAAAATATTAAATTTTTCGCAAAAAAACGACCGTATTTATAAAAAGTGGCGTAACTCTAAAACTACTGGGTTTTCGTGAAATCCCTAAGAGGGTAAAGAGTTGCATACGTTCTGAATTCAATGAAATTTTTTCAGATTTTTTCAAAATTTTTTTTTTTTATGTTTCCTGCAATCTTTTTTTAACCTTCAACAATCGGGTCTCTTACCTCACCTCCACGGCTTTTTCATCGAAAAACCTCATCTACATAGCTTTTTCATCGAAAAACCCGTGTAGATGAGGTAAGAGACTCGATTGTTTAAGATAAAAAATATCTCGTTTACAGGAAAAATTAAAAAAAAAATTTTTTTAAGAAATATCTGAAAAAATTTCATTGTATCAAAAATGATTGTATGCAACTTTTAACCCTCTTAGCGATTTCACGAAAATTCAGTAGTTTTGGAGTTACGCTACATTTTATTAATAAGGTCGTTTTTCGCAAAAAATTGAATATTTTTACGAAAAAAAAATCTTACGAAACTTTTTAAAAAACAAAATTAAAGTTCCCCAGCCCAAGTTTTTCGTACGAAAAAGGATCGAAAAAAATTTTCATGGGTCGTGCGCCAAAATTACAATGCCAAAGAAAAAATCGAAAAACGACCATGTTTCAAAGAGCGTACAGGGTTAAAAAAAAATGGCAAAATTTTTTTGAAAAAAAGCAAAATGAAGCTAAACATGTCCCTTTTAAAATACCGCTTAGTGAATTAAAATATCTTTCTTTTTAAAAGAGCAGTAAAACTTTTTGTGCGGCGTGGAATCGGGGTGAGTGTTTACCAACTTTTGGTCGGCAGTGTACATTCAATATTATGCAAAACTTTCCCAGATTGAGAATATTTGAGCATTTTTTTTTTAAGAAAACAAACAAAATAGATATTCCTAAAACATGCTCCGAGCCATCGAATCAATTGCCATCAATTTCGAGCTAATCTCAGCATGTCCGATCATATTCATTCTCTACTACTTGGAGCATTTCGGGAAAGTCTTTTCCCACGAAAAAAAAAGTGTGTGAATTTATTTTTTCACAGCGAACATGCAAATTCGATGTCAGATACATATTCTCCAAACTGCCGAGTGAATCACTTCCGGTTTCGAGGAACTTTTACCGCGTCTGATCGTACCCAGCCTTTACTACTCGCACGTTATCTATGAGGTTTCTTTTCGCTCAGGGAGTGAATAAAAATGTCTATACGTATTGAAGGAAGGTAAAAAAGTTTCGATGGTGTTCTTGGGGTCTTTCTTTATCTATCTCTCTCCTCTGAAGCCCTCAGGGCGCACATGGCATCGTAATCCCATTGTGGCATCTTCCACTTCCTGCTCCCTTTCTCTCTCATACCGAACGGGACCTCGACTCCACGTGATATATATCAACGATGACAAGGACGACACCGAGTGTATTGAATATACTACTTGCACTCTAGATCGAGCAGAATGAAAGTACGTAGGGGACCGATGCTTTTCACCAGACCGAGGGAAGTGGCCCAATTCGATTTTTTAAATTTCGATATCCCACAACCTACTCAGCAAGAGACCAAGAGCAGTCACGGTCTATATATGGGACATTCCATCCCAAATCGGACAGTTTGAAAAACTTTTTTTTTTATTTCCTCAATTTTTTTATATTTTTCAGTACCTATCAAAAGACCCTTCCTGTTGAATTTTGAGATTTTTTTTATTACCCGTTCAAAAGATATTAAATTATCAAAAAAACCGCTCTTCTTTTGGTATTTTGGTCATAACTTTTTTAATAATGGTCCAAATTGAAAGTTTTTTTTCGAAATTTTTGATTTTTCAAGTCCTTTTCAGAAAAAAAACAACATAAGTATTCGACGCGTTTTTTAATGAGGTTTTTGAGTTTTAAACTTCAAATCGCGTTTTTAAAAGTAAGTATCATTTTTAATTTTTTAAAAAATTTTTTGTTTTAAACATCTATCTATTCGACAATTTTTAAAACTAGTCCGATCGTGGGATTTCAATAACTACTATTTATTTTCGGTTTTTGAAAATAAAACTTTTTTTTTCATAAATTATTATGAATACCAATTTTTGTTACTGTATAGTATTTTTTTAATCATTTTGAATTAGTCTTAACACTTTTCCATTATTAACCGATTTTCAAAATTGATAATTAATAGATGAGCAAATAACAACAGTTCATGAATTGTATGAGTGGGCATTGAACCTAAATAGTCTACCAAATATTGCTGTCAAATTTTCACCTGAGAAACATTATTTGGATGCAAAAGAAAGATTTTATTTGCGATACAATACTGCGAAGTCAATCACTGGGGGACACAAAATTTTTATTCAATTATTCCAATAAGCAACGGAAACGTATTGGCAAAGGAATATTTTAATTCAGGAAATAATCGTATATCTAAGGTTTTCAAAAAAATACGTGAATAAATAAAAACTGTTGTTATCATTGTTCATAAACAAACTTAACGATTAATTATTAATTTTAAGAACCTGTTAACAATAAAAAAGTGTCAAAATAAATTTTAAATATTGAAAAAAATACTGTACAGTAACAAAAATTGGTATTCATAATAATTTGTAAAGAAAAAAATTATTTTCAAAAATCGAAACAATAGTAGTTATGGAAATCCCACGATCGGACTAGTCTTAAAAATTGTTGAATAAATAGATGTTTAAAGCAAAAAATTAAATAATAAATAAAAAATGACACTCACTTTTGAAAACGCGATTTAAAGTTTAAAACTCAAAAAACTCATTCAAAAACTCGTCGAATATTTTTGTTGTATTTTTTTTTTAAAGGTCATAAAAAATAAAAAATTTTGAAAAATAAACTTTTAATTTGGATCATTATCAAAGAAGTTATGACCAAAATACCAAAAAAAGAGCGGTTTTTCTGTTAATTTAATATCTTTTGAACGGGTAATCAAAAAAATTTGAAAATTTAACAGGAAGGGTCTTTTGATGGATACTAAAAAATATAAAAAAATCAAGGAAATAAAAAAAAAAATGTTTTTCAAACTGTCCGATTTGGGATAGAACGCCCCATACATATCTACCTAATATCTATATATGGTTGCCCACTCTTCCGGGAGTATCGGATAAGTGATTTTTCTTTCCAGTACACTCGGGATCCCCAATCTTTTTTTTCCCCTCCTTCACGTGTCGTTTTATGTACTTCCTATATAAAATATGATCCATAAAGCATACGTATCCATCGTGGATTCTTGAAAGGCAAAATCACGTCATGAAAACGCCGGAGAATGAAATTAGTGCAGTCGATAGTTTGTCTTCCAGGAAAAAAAAAATCTTCGTTGATCTGGCATTATTTTTCTGCTAATAAAAAATGCTCCCTTAAGGGTTGGTTCCAGTTCATACAGCGAAATCGCTTCTTTTTCATTTTCTGCAGAATGCATGATATATTTTTTGAAGTTTTATTGATTATGTGACCAAAACTTATTATTAAAACGTTTAATTCGTCGCAATAAAAGTTGACAAAAGTTGGACGATAAAGCGCCCTTGTCGAGTGAACTCGTTCATGATTTCCACGCCTGGGGCGTGCATTTGATTATGACGTTTCAGTCGAAAAGCCTCGCGTCCTCTATTTACTCCAATGGAAACTACGATACGTGTGCTCTCGAATGAATGCGCACCCTTTACGATCAAACGTAGCGTTACAGGCGATTCGTTCGACCGATATGAAGCCTTTCATTTATTATATCGAAAAAAAAACTTTTTTCAGAAAAAAAAATTTTTATTCCACGAATATTCACGCAATGTTGTTGATTTCCAGTAAACTGCGCATTTATTTTTTATCCGACAAAATGCATGTCAAACACAGCAATTTTAATAAATATCCAGGCAAACTGGAAATGGGAAAACCCGTAGTAAAAAACTCCATTGAATCGCCAATGGCAACCAATGGTCCTCATACGATTCCATTGGACAGTGAATGGGGACCCATTGAGATTTCTGCATTTTTCAATGGCGTATAGGAACGACCATTGATCAGTGAATGGATATCCATTGAAAAGTCACCATTGCCCAATGACGTCCATTGAACAACAAATGCCGATGAACCGAATGATCACCATTACTCAATGATGCTCATCGGAAAGCAAATGCTGATGGACCAAGCGATCAGCATTGCCCAATGGTGTCCATTGGAAGGCAAATACTGATGAACAAAATGATCAGCTTTACCCAATGATGTCCATTGGGACGTAAATGCGGATGAACTGAATGATCAGCATTACCCAAAGATGTCGATTGGAAACCGCGTCGCGTTAGTTCCGAGACTTGGCGCAAGATGTCGCAGGACGGCAACCCGCTAAACTCCCATACGGATTATGCGAAGAGTATGCTTATCTAGATGAGTGTGAGCACGGAATATTAGCAGGAGTCGGTATCCAAAAAATCCATGCAAGGAGTTTTTGCCGACTGATGCCCATGGGATAATCCCTATTCCGTTTGAAATGGGGAAGTCAATCCTCATTGGAAAATCCCTATTCGATTTCAAATGGGGAATTCAATGGCGAAAATGTCTTTGGGCAATTGGGCATTCATCTCCATTGGTTATTTTGGCAATGGGGAATAAATGGCGATTTTTCAATGGTGACGAATGGAGTTTTTTACTATATGAAAGAATCTCCATTGATTATTGCCATTCATTCCCCATTGCCTACAAAAACCAATGGAGATGAATGCCGAATTGCCTATGAGGATTTTCTTCATTGAATCCCCATAGGATAATCCCCATTTCGTTTCAAATGGGGAATTCAATGGCGAAAATCCCCTTAGGCAATTCGGCATTCATCTCCATTGGTTATTTTGGCAATGGGGGATGAATGAGGATTTTTCAATGGCGACGAATGGAGTTTTTTACTACGGGAAAAATCAATATTTTGATTTTTTGTTAATTTTTCTTCAGTCTATTCTCATCATTGCCGCGGTTTTCGGGGAAAATTACCTCTTATATTCAGCCTAACGATGGTACAAAGTTCCTGTCGAGTGAAGTGCATTCATTTGCCGCATATGTCTATTTTTCTTTTTCTTTTTTAGAGGTCTATAAAAAAGTGGCGAGGCTTCGTTACTCCGAAGTACCCGCTCCTGACTACTCGAGAAGTTAAAAGTCGTTCGAGGAACGGTACAATGTAGAAGCCCCCACAAAAGCAAAATATTCTCTCCCCAGCATTTCCTCCCTTATCCTACTCTCTTGGCTCCTATCTTCGCGTGTATATCTCGCGAAATCATGGATAGGCCCGTAGAAATAAAACAAAATGGCACTTTCAGGAGATTGCGGGACCCTGTGGCACAGCATGAAAGTCGTGGGAGCAACCGTTGACGAGATGAAGTCCATTTGGGATATATATGGGGCATTCCATCCCAAATCGGACAGTTTGAAAAAAAAATTTTGTATTTCCTCAATTTTTTTATATTTTTGAGTACCCATCAAAAGACCCTTCCTGTCAAATTTTGAGATTTTTTTGATTACCCGTTCAAAAGATATTAAATTAACAAATAAACCGCTCTTTTTTTGGTTTTTTGGTCATAACTTCTTCAATGATGGTCCAAATTGAAAGTTTTTTTTTCAAATTTTTTTTTTTCATGGCTTTTTCAGAAAAAAAATACGACAAAAATATTCGACGTATTTTTGAATGAGTTTTTTGAGTTTAAAACGTTAAATCGCGTTTTTGAAAGTGAATGTCATTTTCGATTTTTTTTTTAATTTTTTGTTTCAAACATATATCTATTCAATAATTTTTAAGACTAGTCCGATCGTGGGATCTTAATAACTACTATTTTATTTCGATTTATGAAAATTAATTTGTTTTTTATTAATTATTATGAATACCAATTTTGGTTACTGTGTAGTATTTTTTTCAATATTTAGAATTTATTTTGACCTAATGTTTGTTACTGTACAATATTTTTTTCAATATTTAGAATTTATTGTGACACTTTTTTATTGTTAACAGGTTCTTAAAATTAATAATTAATCGGTAAGTCTGTTTGTGAACAATAATAACAACAGTTTTTATTTATTCACGTATTTTTTTGAAAACCTGACACATACGATTATTTCCGGAATTAGAATATTCCTTTGCCAATACGTTTTCGTTGCTCATTCTTTTGCATCTGAATAATGTTTCTAATGTGAAAATTTGACAGCAATATTCGGCAGAGTATTTAGGTTCAATGCCCACTCATACAATTCTTAAAGTGTTGTTACTTGCTCATCGATTAATTATTAATTTTGAAAATCTGTTAACAATGAAAAAGTGTCAAAATTAATTCAAAATGATTAAAAAAATACTATACCGTAACCAAAATTGGTATCCATAATAATTTATAAGAATTTTTTTTTTTTTTAATTTTCAAAAATCGAAAAAAATAGTAGTTATTGAGACTCCACGATCGGACTAGTATTAAAAATTCTTGAATAGATATATGTTTGAAACAAAAAACTTTTTAAAAAATGAAAAATGACATTCACTTCTAAAAACGCGATTTTACGTTTGAAACTCAAAAAACTCATTCAAAAACACGCCGAATATTTTTGTTGTTTTTTTTTCTGAAAAGGCCATAAAAAACAAAAAATTTGAAAAAAAACTTTCAATTTGGACCATTATTAAAGAAGTTATGACCAAAATACCAAAAAAAGAACGGTTTTTTAATTAATTTAATATCTTTTTAACGGGTAATCAAAAAAATCTCAAAATTCAACAGGAAGGGTCTTTTGATGGGTGCTAAAAAATATAAAAAAATTGAGGAAATAAAAAAAAAAAGTTTTTCAAACTGTCCAATTTGGAAAGGAATGCCCCATATATGAGGTATTCCAGCTAAACTCAACCCATGTTTGACCTCACCGGTTCGGATTGAATTCTCAATTTTTTCCGAATTTCGACCACCCCACAAGAAGGCTCTGGGTTTATTTCAGATTTTTAAAATGGAACTGTTTCGAGTTGTGATTTTTTTTCAAATCGCTGTTTTTAATATATGACTCTTTTCAAGGTAACGTAGCGAAAAAATGCGAGGGCTGGCAAAAAAATTTCATTAAAATAAAGTACTCAGTTTAATCAAAAGTTTGATAAAAAAAAATAGTACAAAAATCTATAACCACTTCAAAGGTGATTTTTTACATCTTGAAGTAAAAAATCGTTTTTTTCGTCCAGTACGTCATAATCAATTTGGCTGAATTTTTTTTTATATAAAGCTAAATTCGTTACTAATTTTTCAAGACCTGTCCCATTATGCCCCGATTTTTCGTTGAAGAGTGAAAACGATTTCAAGTCATTAATCAAGTCGTTCGTCGAGTTCAGCTGGAATACCTCATATGTATACGTACATGTGAGGTAGATCGTTTGTGGGAGCCCACGATGTAAAGATAGCGCACTCAAAAAGCCCTTGAAAAGCGAGCCCTGGCCAGGAATAAAGGGGCGAAAGAAGGGGGTTTAGCACACATGAAGGGAAGCCTATCTTCCACCCTCTCTTGTATTATGCACTCGAGTTTCCTCGACCGCACAGTAGACGCTCTTTATTGGCCTCGATAAAATAGTATCACTTAGGTGTGGTCATGATTCGTGGTAAAAAAAAAATCCCAACCGTGTTTCCCCTTTGACAGAGACGAGCAGTAAAATTCGAGATTGCAACGAAAAAAAATACAAATCACGAGTTTTCAGGAAGGGAAGGACTTTTTTCAATATACGAAAAATCCTCTTCTGAGTATTAATTTCTATAAATTTGTTTATGTTATTCAAATGCCATTACAAATTATCCATATAATTTTAATGAGGTTGAGAATTTAAATTGATGATTAAATCGATAATTGAAACAATTGATCGAGGATTAAATGCCATGCAGCTTTTTTGACAATATTTCTTACAGCTTGACTCTTTGAATGATTTTTTACACCCTTTGGGCACAAAAATTGACTTGTCAAAATCGACCACTCTTGCTTTTGTTAAATTTAATGCAAACGAGAAATTTTTTTTTCCGACCGAACCACATTGTCGTCGCAAAATCTTTCCGAGCCTGCACTCTTTCAGTGGTTGCTGATCTGAAAGAATTTGCACATGCAAAAATTGTTGTACATGGCTTTTCTCGAAATATCGCTCTCGCTCGAGAAGTGCATACATAAAAGTATATACAGATATGTAAAAAACACAGTGAAAATTGTGTGTGCCAACCTCCGCGTGATATCTGAGATATTTTTCCATTCCCTATTTTTCATAGACTCATGGATATGGGACATTCCATGTTAACTTGACCAACGACCTCATTGACATTAATTTTATGATTTCTATGATTTTATCGAAGCTAATAAGATCCCCAATTCTGTTTTTTACCCGAAAAAATTACAAACACTGAAATTTTTACAAAAGATACTTGCCAAGCTTTGAAAAAAAAATCATTTTTAAAGAATTTTGATGACGATAATTATGTCTCATGTTTGAAATACTATCACCAAACTTCAATTGGATTAAAATTGATCCCAATTTTTAAAATCTATTTTAAAAGCATGTAATTTCAAACTAAATAAAAATCATCATGCACGAATATCAATATAAAATATTAGATATTCAAAATAAAATAAAACCTCGTTTAAAAAATCTCAACGTTTGAATCACATCATTTGTTGCATTACAAAAAAAAACAGATTTTAAGTGACGGTGAATGGAAACAGAATTTAGAAAACTGAACAGTATTCACTTGGTATAACCATAGAAAAAAAATCGTGAACTACATCAGGGCTGGGGTGAGATTTTGATCGAGTTAGCACAGAATAGCCCATGTATATGTGCTTTCTTACACATACAGATATTTTACATCTGAAAAAATGTCTGACGTACTGTGTGCTTGTGCACGGAGTTTTATACTTTGAAAAAGAGAGAGAGAGAGAGAGAGAGAGAGAGAGAGAGAGAGAGAGGGAGAGAGAGAGAGAGAGGAAGGGAAGCTTGCATCCGGACTATCGGAGTGCGAGACACTTTTCTTACAATCTGCAACGTGACACCGTGAGATGTCCCGTGACTGTATCAACCGAGAGGTAGATAGAGAGAAAAAGAGACGGAGAAGAGGTACAAAACCGGGGTCTATGCGCGACTGTAACTCTCACCCCTTTCCACTGCCACCCCATTGCTATTTCCACCCCTATCGTATATACACTTTCGCGTGAACAACCCCCTGAGCTTGGCATTATATACATATACATTTTTACGTTCCATATATATAAATATATAAATATATATATATATATATTAGGGTGGTCCTTATTTAGGTTATGTTGTTTTTTCTTTTGACGATAGTGCTAAATCGGTTTTAAATCAATAAATAAAAATGCATACCAAATTTCAGCTCGATATCTCAATTTTAACCTGGCCCCCACGGCAGTCGAAGTTTTAAAGGGGAAATACGTGTATTTTATACGGTCAATGATTTTTACATTTTTTCAACTGAGTTAATATTGATTTAAAAATTTAAAACTTGGCACATATATTGTTCATAGTATAAGGTATTTTTGTAGTATTTTATCAGATTTTTCATCCTCGATTTTCTACATACCCTCCCGCTAAAAACTTTGGACACATTCGTCGAATTTCGCACCACACTAAAAGTTTGATTGCGGAGTCAATAATGAAGATAGCTATATTTTCCAAGCGGCGTTTGAAAGAGGACATATTAACCTTCATTTTGCTTTTTTAGAAATTATTTGAGCCCGGTACGCACTTTTGAACATGATCATTGGCCCTGTACGCGCTTTTGAACATGGCCATTTGCCATGTTCAAAAGTGCGTACCGGGCTCAAAAAAAATCGTAGAGAAATTTCGAAAAAAAAACAAAATGATGGTTAATATGTCCTCTTTCAAACGTCGCTTGGAAAATGTAGCTATCTTCATTATTGACTTCGCAATCAGACTTTTAGTGTGGTGCGAAATTCGACAAATGTGTCCAAACTTTTTAGCGGAAGGGTATGTCGAAAATCGAAGATGAAAAATCTGATAAAATACTACAAATTTACCTTATACTATGAGCAATATATGTGCCAAGTCTTAAAGATTTAAATCAATATTAACTAAGTTGAAAAAATATTAAAATCATTGACCGTATAAAATACACGTATTTCCCCTTTAAAACTTTGACTGCCGTGGGGGCCAGGTTAAAATTGAGATATCGAGCTGAAATTTGGTATGGGCTTCTATTTATTTATTTAAAACCAATTGAGCACTAACGTCAAAAGAAAAAACAACATAGCCTAAATAAGGACCACCCTAATATATATATAACGACGAGTCTCACCATAAAATGTACATCTGTCCGTGGAGGCACCCGATTTCTTTCTTCTTTTTACCAACCCCCTCCCCTCAGAATGGGCACTATATATATCTATGGTTATAAGATACGGATATCGGGTACAGCATCCCCGCGAGATCGAGTCTCGAGTATCTAATTCCGTCCGGATATTCTAGCGTAGATCGGCGAAAGATAGAGAAGAGATGAGGGTTGAAAATAAATCCGGCAAATGGCATGAAGCTCGAATGCTCCTACCACCATGATATATGTATATATATTAGGGTGATTCGTTCCAGGGCAACTTTTTTTTCGACCCAAAAACCTTTGGTTGGTACCCAAAAACAAAGTTTCGTGAAAGGAGGGTGTTGTCAAAAAATATTTAGAGGTCGCGAATCAAAATTGAAGGTTTCCCATTCGATTAACATTGGAAAAAAAAAATTTCTCATTATTGGTGTTACCACCCCGCGAATTTTGATACCGCGATATTTTCCAAGTGGTTTCTTATAGGAAATACGATACTCTACAATAAAGTTCATTGAGCCATGTCCGTAAATTCAACCGTTTCAGCGGTATCATTGTTTCAAGTGAATATTGTATAAAAATATATATTGAAACAGCTGTAACGCCTAAGCTATTAGATTTATCGAAAAAATTCAAGTAAGAACTTTTTAGATAAAGTAATGTGCTACAAAAAAAGTCTCATAAGCGGAGCCCGTAAATTCAATTCTTTTTCAGGTATAAGTGTATGAAGTAAAATAAATAGATATTTTTTTTGTTATATTCAATCAAACGAACTCCATTTTCTATGAGATAGCGTGTACAAAATCATCAGAAAAGCCATCCAACAAATGTTGCAAAGAATTTCCCATGCAAATAAATCAATAAGACAAAAACAAAACATCAATTTATTTTACTACATCCACCTATAGCTGAGGAAGGGTTGAATTTACGGACATGGCTCAATGAACTTTATTGTAGAGTATCATATTTCCTATAAGAATCCACTGGGAAAATATCGCGATATCAAAATTTGCGGAATGGTAACACTAATAATGAGAATTTTTTGTTCCAATGTTAATCAAATGGGAAACCTTCAATGTTGATTCGCAACCTCTAAATATTTTTTGACAACACCCCTCTTTCACGAAACTTCGTTTTTGGGTACCAACTAAAGGTTTTAGGGCACGATGGGTCAAAAAAAAAAAGTTGCCCCGAAACGAATCACCCTAATATATACATATACATGCATGTGCGAATTTTCATGTTAAAATACAAGTTTTTCTCACGGATCGTCGTGAAATTTTTTCAACCCCCTCAGACTCTGGTCTCATCCCCTCGTTTATGCCTCGGTTGTTGCCGATATCCGACATATATATGCCTTTGCTTTATCCATCGAAATATTAGCATGACGGATATTACGATCTTCACGGGCTTTTCATGGGCACTTTCAGAGGATTCGTTTCCCAGTAACGACGAGAAAAAAATCTCCACGACAGGCTTTTTATGTCGACGAAGTCATTTGTTGATTATTTCGTCGGGGGCGGATATTTTTTTGTATGGATAGAATGATTTCAGGTTTCGTATTTTCTTTTGTGGATAGAATGATTTCAGGTTTCCTTCGAAAATAATTTTAATTGTCAGCGTCTGATTCGTTTGTTTTTCATTTTTCAGGGATGTTTGGAACCGATGGTCAACTCGTGCCAGGGACAATGTGCGATCATCAGTTCATAAGTTCGCAAGCTACCCCTCAGCATGGTCGTTTCTACTCACCCCGATATCCATCGTCGTATCCGAAGAATATTCAGTGCTCCTATATTTTTCGGGCAAGGTAAATGTCCATTTTAATAAATGTTTTTTTTTATTATTTCTCCAAGATTAATCCTGGACTTGGAAATACGAAATTTTTGAAGGTCAAATAAAGGAGATGGTTTTTTTTGGGGCGTTGGTTAGAAAAAGTCCATATTGTGCAACATTCACATTCATATTATTACTGAAGTTGTTGCAATTTGGAGACATGCTTTTATTTTTTTCTCGAAAATATTTTTTTTTCAATCTGCTAGAGAAGCTATCGCAAGATCTACAGAATCAATTTCAATAAAATCGATATTACAGATTCTATATAGTCTATCTTCAGAGTAGCATAGAATATTTTTTATTGAATTTCGCATTGATTTTTTGTCAATTTTTGAAACTTTCATTTGACTCAAAATCATTTTTTAACAGCTGTCATTTCTACAAAAAAAATTGAAAGAATTTTTATCTCATACTTCACTTTAATTATGGTCTTCATTAAAACCCACAATTGTCTCTAATGATACCTAACAGAGAAAAAAAATCCTGCACCAGCAAAAAGTTTACAGAAAGGGTTCCAATGAGAACCTTTTTAGAATTTTTTCATTTGTTTTTTTTTTTTATTTTATCCATGAAACTATGTTGTTTTTATGGAAAATTAAAATGATTTCAAACATGATAGTCACATACAAAAAAAATTACTTTCATACCTTTTTTTCTAAGCGTCAAGGTGGTGCCCTTAATAACCCTTCAATCATATTTGGTTTGAAAATATGTACCCCTTACAACTACTTGACCATAAAAATTCATCAGAGAGATTGGAAAAACTGAAATTTGGAAATGATGTCCTGAGAATTTTTTCTAAATGTAAAAAAATAATTGATTAACATAAAGGGTTTAGACAATATTGGGCAATAATGGGGATGAAATGTTAGGGCCCGAGGCTGCTTTTTCAAAGCTTTGACACTTTTTTTTCACATTGTGTATACTTTTCACAAGTGTATACATTTTTTGTCCAACAGGACAATTTTTTGTTATGACACAACGAAACGTTCCCAAAAAAACTATTTTTTTTTACACGCTTCCTCGTGGCTACTTTTAGCCCTCATCCCTCTTTGCTCTTGTTCCGCGATCACGACAACGACGACGACGACGACGACACTCTCTCGCGTGCGCCGTCCCGAGCCCTCTTTTATTTTATTTTTTTTTGCGCGAGGCCCAAAACGCGAGACCGCTTTTCTCTCGCTTGTCACCAGAAATTTTGCGGCTTCCGGCTTGGAACAACTTTTCTCGTTCCTCATAGCCACCTCCTTGTTACAAAACCCTTGTGAAAGTTCTCCTGTCAGAGACACCGCGTCCGGAACAACGGAGCTTTGGTCGAAAAAAAAGACGCGATACGAGAGAAAAAAAGGGGGGAAAGGAGAGCGAAAATATTATATATGAGGTATTCCCGCTCAACGGGACCTTCTTTTAGGCCGACCTCATTCGATTTTCTTGAAACTCGAGTATGTTTTAGTGTTGCCTGAAAATACATTGTACACTAATTTTCAGATCTCTAACTATAATACTCTTTGGAATACGCCAAAAGTTATATTTCAAACTTTTTGCGTATTCAACGCTTCGGAGCTTTGGCACGGCGCTAAATAAAATCAAAAAAATTCTTACCTATAGCTGTCGATCGTAAATTTTCTGCGCTTTTCGAAAAAAATATCAGCAATACCGAAAAAAAACGAATTCATCAAAATTTCGACCAAAAACCAAAAAAATTGATTTACAAAAAAGAGCATAATTTAATTCAGCGGGACAATTTTTTTCATGTTTTGTATATATCTGAAAGGTCACGATATAAATTTCAAGTTGGAACTCACATCCGTTTACTAATGCCAAGTCTTTTAGTAGGATAAAAATTCTTAAATATTGTGTTTTTCGTATTCAACAGTTCTCTGATATATTATATAGTTTTTTTAACGAATTTCGAATTTTATAAATTTATAAAATTCAAAATTTAATAAATTTGATTAATAAATTTAATTTAATTAATTTAATAAATTTGCTAAATTCAAAATTCGTTGAAAAAACGCTATATAATACATCAGGGAACTGTTGAATACGAAAAACACGATATTTAAGAATTTTTATCCTACTAAAAGACTTGGCATTAGTAAACGGATGTGAGTTTCAACTTGAAATTTATATCGTGACTTCTCAGATATATACAAAACATGAAAAAAATTGTTCCGCTGAATTAAATTATGCTCTTTTTTTGTAAATCAATTTTTTCGGTTTTTGGCCGAAATTTAGATGAATACGTTTTTTTTCGGAATCGTTGATATTTTTTTCGAAAAGCGCAGGAAATTTCCGATCTAAAGTTAGTGCCAAAGAATTTTTTCGATTTTATTTCGTGCCGTGCCAAAGCTCCGAAGCGCTGAATACGCAAAAAGTTTGAAATATAACTTTTGGTGTATTCCAAATAGTATTATAGTTAGAGATCTGAAAATTGGTGTACAATATACTTTCAGGCAACACTAAAACATACTCGAGTTTCAAGAAAATCGAAAGAGGTCGGCCTAAAAGGGGGTCCCGTTGAGCGGGAATACCTCATATAAAGAGAAAGAAAAGGGAGAAATGAGAGAGGGCAGAATAATGGAAAAATTAACGAACTAACGGGCACGAACAAACGAGAATAGCGGAGAAAAGAATCCATTTGGAACAATTTTTTTTATCCATCTCGAAAATAGAGATTTTCTTTACTTCAAGGAAATTTAAGGGAAGTGATGGCATTTTTTCTGTCGATCACGAATATTAAGTAAAAATGATTTTTGGACATTTTAATACAAAATTAATTTAATTTATATTGATGGTTAATCAATAATAAATTAATAATAATAATAATAATAATAATAATAATAATAATAATAATAATAATAATAATAATAATAATAATAATAACAATAATAATAATAATAACAATAATAATAATAATAATAATAATAATAATAATAATAATAATAATAATAATAATAATAATAATAATAATAATAAATAATTATCGATAATTTATTTTAATGAATTTAATTGATTTAATTCCTAAAAATCATGGAATTTTAATGCCATCGAAACTTGTCTCAAAACTGACTCATTTTCGTGCTAAGCCCTCGTATAAATTCATCCCCCTCCGGCCCTTTCATCTTCACAAGGTTTTAATTACATATTTATCGCTGTTATTAAACATAAATACGCAATGTGCGAAACAGAGAGTGGCTGGTAGAAACAACGGAGTTACAACGTCGGAGATTAGTGAAATGGAATAAACGCGTGGGTTTATAATGGTGTTTATTATGGGGCGAGAGAGAGAGGATGAGCCGGTTTCCTGAAACGAGGTAGCAGGACTCGGGGGATACATATGCCGGATAATGCACTCCCGTTTGTCGACAAACACGCTATGTATACATTCGTACCCATGTACATCGATGGCTGACAATCAGAAGGGCGCGTAATGCATGTCACAAGGCCCCTGAGTCTCGCGAGGACGGGCCCTTTTCCTCTTCAGCGATCAATGCAGCATAGGGATGTGTACATGGCGGCTGAACTTCGTCTCTGCTTCAGCTGCGTACGGATAAAGTGCTACAAGTGTTCATTTTGGCACGATAATCGTCCAAAGCAGGGATAATTTTTTATTCAAATTTCAAAAAAATCAGATTTTTTTCCATAAAATGTCAAGATTTCAAAAAATTTGAAATCTTCGAGTAATTCTTATTATATTTTAGGCAGCTATTTTATTTTAATTTTATTTGGTTTTTCATTGTTATTAAAACACTGTCTTTGAATTTTTATCACACATTTATTAATAGGGAAGCCAACGTGAGGGATGAAAAAATGGAAAATGGTTGAGAATTTTTTTTTTCACAAATTTAATTAATTATTGAAGGATCGGATTTTTGTCGTGTTATTAAGTATCTATTCGACTTATTTCATAGAAATTTTTACTGATGAATCTTGAAAATTGAGGGAGATATAGTAGATATTGTCTCAAAAACAACAAAAAATTTACTCTCCAATATTCCACTAAAGTTTTGGTGAAGGTTTATTTGAAAATAAAAATATAGCTATCATTTCTTTATTTTTACGAACTCTTTTTCATTCAAGTGGGATTTGAAAATAGTAATTATCAAAATTCAAATAATGATTCTTCCTTAATTAATAAAAATTAACTGATAGTTATAATAGTTAATTAAAATTCTTAAGGATTAATTAATCCTTAAGATTTTTCTCAAATATTCCAAAAATAAAATGAAAATCTGATATAACAAAGCACCCTTCATCCAGGGGCAAAACCTATAAAATTTGGCTGCCTTTTTCGTATGGAAGAGGTTAAATAAACAAAAAAAATGTCCTCTCCAATATTTCATTGATATTTTGGTGAAGGTTTATTTGAGAATAAAAATATAGCTATCATTTCTTTCTTTATTTTTGCGACCTTTCATTCATTCAAGTAGGATTTAAAAATGGTAATCATCAAAATTCAAATCATGATTCTTCCTTAATTAATGAAAATTAATTATTAGTTATAATAATTAATTGAAATTCTTAAGGATTAATTTATCCTTAAGATTTTTCTCACATGTTCCAAAAATAAAATGCAAATCTGATAGAACAAAGCACCCTTCATTCAGGAGCAAATTTGGCTGCATTTTTCGAATGTGGCTAAATAAAATAAAAAAATTCCTCTCCAATATTTCATTGATATTTTGGTGAAGGTTCATTTGAAAATAAAAATATCGCTATTATTTATTTTCTTATTTTTACGACCTCTTTTTCATTCAAGTAGGATTTAAAAATTGTGATTATGAAAATTCAAATCATGATTCTTCCTTAATTAATAAAAATTAATTATTAATTATAATAATTAATTTAAATTCTTAAGATTTTGCACATATGTTGCAAAAAAAAAATGAAAACCTAATATAACAAAGCACTCTTCATGCAGGAGCAAAACACATAAAATTTGACTGCCTTTTTCGTATGAAAGAGGCTAAATAAAATAAGAAAATTCCTCTCCAATATTTCATTAATATTTTGGTAAAGGTTTATATGAGAATAAAAATATACATTTCTTTCATTTTTTAACGACCTCTTTTTCATTCAAGTAGGATTTAAAAATTACAATTATCAAAATTCAAATCATGATTCTTCCTTAATTAATATAAATTAATTGTTAATTATAATAATTAATTAAAATTCTTAAGGATTAATTAATCCTTAAGATTTCCCTCATATATGTTCAAAAAAAAAATAAAAAAAATGAAAACCTATAACAAAGCACCCTTCATCGAAGACCAAAACATAAAATTTGGATATCTTTTTCGTATCGAAGAGGCTAAATAAACAAAAAAGAACTCATGATTCTTCCTTAATTCGTAAAAATTAATTATTAATTATAATAATTAATTGAAATTCTTAAGGATTAATTAATCCTTAAGATTTTCCTCATATGTTCGAAAAATAAAATGAAAATCTGATATAACAAAGCACCCTTCACCCTCGAGCAAAACCCATATAATTTGGCTGCCTTTTTCGTATGGAAGAGGCTAAATAAAATTTAAAAAATCCTGTCCAATATTTCATTGATATTTCGGTGAAGGTTTATTTGAAGATGAAAATTAGCTATCATTTCTTTCTTTATTTTTACGACCTCTTTTTCATTCAAGTAGGTTTCAAAAATTACAATTATCAAAATTCAAATCATGATTCTTCCTTAATTAATATAAATTAATTATTAATTATAATAATTAATTAATTATAATTATAATTATAATTATTAATTATAATAATTAATTAAGATTCTTAAGGATTAATTAATCCTTAAGATTTCCCTCATGTATGTTCCAAAAATTAAAAAAAAAAATGAAAACCTGTAACAAAGCACATCGAGGACCAAAACATAAAATTTGGCTATCTTTTTCGTATCGAAGAGGCTAAATAAACAAAGAAGAACTTCCACCGCGCTTATATTATTCCCCATGTCGATTACTTTTCTCACCCTTTTCTCTGTCATTTTGCAGAACAAAGGAACGGATCCGTGTCGTGTTCGAGGAGATATCGCTGCAAAAGGGAGATCTGAGGTAAGTTGGTTTGAAAAAAAAGAAAAACTTCCCCCCACGAAACGTTTTCTTTCCCACGATATTTATATGCCGATCGCGAAACACGAATTACCATTTGCATATTGCCGGGGGATGGAAGAGCGAAGGGGGCAAAAAAAAAAAGGTGCGAGAAAAGTATGAGGTGCGAAGAATATGTTCTGGCGTGTTCAAGACGCTCGGAAAATTTCTATCGAGTTTTCGGAAAAGCTTCGACGCGCGTATGAGTCACACGAGGATCTCTTACAGGGTGATATAAAAACTCACCCTTCCCTCTCTCACGAGTTGTGAATATTTTCTTCTCAAAGCTTTCTCGCGACAAGATTCTCACCCTTGAGATTTTCCTCTCATCGCATCTTTCCCAACGCTCTCTGTATATCCTTTTTCTTCGACATCCCTTTAACTCTCTGCCACCCCCTTTTCACCCCCTCAATCTCCGCTGAAACCCTGCACTCGGCCTGAACAAAAAAAAACAACCGCATCCATTAAGCTTCGAATATTCTCGCGGCTCATCGATTCCAAACTCACACCTGCCGTAAACTTTTCCATCCGGCTTGTTCCTGCTCGTTTTTATAAAAAAAAAAAAAAAGTTTCTCACGGGCGAGAGCGATAAAAAAAATTAAGTCGACGAACGAGCTTACTGACGATCAACAAGAACTTTTTCGTTTTTCTCGTCAAACTCTGTCTGGGAATAAACGCGGTGTGAAAATTGTGAGGAAAATCGCACCTTCCATGAAAGTCTATCTTTTCTCCTGAAACGTGCGAAAAATTCATCGAATCAATTAAACTCATGGAATTAACATTGAAAAATCAATTTTGAAAAAAGTTCCTTTTTTAATTGTCGAAAAAGGACAATTTCTCAGAGAGCCCAGAATGAACCACAATCTAAAAAGGAAAGTGGGTGGCAAAATGGATGCTGGAAGCAAAATGGACACAATCCAAAATTATGGAGAAAAATTCAAAAAATACGAAAATGAGGGAATTAATCGAGAAATCATTTTTTCAAGGCTTTTCCTCTATACATCTGCATAATAAGGTAGATTAAGGCCGTGTTCTAGTGTGGAAAGCCCAAATTTAGGGATTTTTCAACATCCTATGAAAAAAAAAAACTAAACATGTTTTCGCATTTATTTTTTCATCATATATTCTTCAATATTCTACAAAAAAATTGGCGAAAAAAAAATCCAATTTATTGTTAAATACCGGCTGATGAAGTGGGGGTGGGGGAAAAAAGGCCTCTGCGTGTTGACGTGATTTGCAAGCGTTCTATGCATCAGAAAAAAACAAAAAAAAAGATATTCTTCATCAGGAAGAATGTCATTATAGCCCCTACCTCAGGCAAAAAAAAAATCACAAAATGGCGGCTGTTTAAAAAAAAAAATCATTTTTTGCCGTTTTTTTCATAATTGTGAATTTTTTAAAAATAGTTGAAAACGAAATTTTGGGATAAATCTAATAGGGGCGATAGAGGAGTGTATAAAGAATGTCCACAAAAAATGTCAACCAAATCGGTTTATTACAACTGGAGATATCGTGTCAACCGTTTCAAAAAAAGTAGTTTCGAGAAAAACGCGTTTGGCCGTGTTCTAGTGTAGAAGGACAAAATTTAGGGATTTTTCAAGATGCTATGAAAAAAAACTGAACATCTTTTTGCATTCATTTATTCACAACATATTTATTCATTCTTCAATATTCTACAAAAAATTGGCGAAAAAAAAAATCCAATATCTTGACAGATATCGGCTGATGAAGTGGGGGGGGGGGGGGGGGAAACGTCGGTTATTTCCACCGCACTAATTACTGCTATAACTCCGTTAATATTTGGAATTTCTAAATTTCCTTTGGAGGGTACATTCTTGAGACATCAAACACTGAAAATATGTAAAAAAATTCGATTTTTTCAAAATTCCACACTAGAACACGGCCTTAAACTCTGGGCAGCATTGTGGCACAATCCAGGGATCTCGCACTGACGTTGAATCGCATTAAGGGGTGCGAGAAGGGCGCTGAGGTCGCTTTACTGGAATCAAGGATCCCAAAGACTTTTGGACGTCTACAGAGTCACGAGAACCAGCGAATGGTTGACCGACGAAAAGGCGGAACTGGGACGTTTTCAGTCAATGGGTTCGCGCCCTTTTCGCAGATTCGATAGTCAGCCTTGTATATTCGTATATATATATATATATATATATATATATATATATATATATATATATATATATATATAATTGGACACATTGAGGAGGAGAAGCTTTGCTCCGAAGTTTCAACGGGTTAGGTTGTACCTTGAGGACGGAGTATCCGAGTCTCGGAGACGCGGTTCAGCCACACGAATCTTTGTGAAGCAAATCCTTAAGTGAATGCCAAAGTTATCCCTCGAGGTCTCGGCAATGAGTCGCGGGGAGGCTCAAGTTTCCGCCGTTATTGATATGACTCAGTCATGATATCGAGGAAACGGTTGAACTGATCGCAGCATATAGGTTATTACTTTATACAAATAGATATATATATATATATATATATATATATGGGACATTCCATCCCAAGTCGGACAGTTTGAAAAACTTTTTTTTTATTTCCTCAAATTTTTTGTATTTTCAAGTACCCATTAAAAGACCCTTGCTGGTAAATTTTGAGATTTTTTTAATTACCCGTTAAAAAGATATTTAATTGACAAGAAACACCGCTCTTTTTTCGGTATTTTGGTCATAACTCCATTAATAATGGTCCAAATTAAAAGTTGTTGTTTTCGAAAGTTTTTGTTTTTATGGCCTTTTCAGAAAAAAATACAAAAAAAATATTCGACGTGTTTTTAAATGAGTTTTTTGAGTTTTAAACTTTGAATCGCGTTTTTATAAGTGAGTGTATGTTTTGATTTTTTTTTAAATGTCTTGTTTTATACATCTATCTATTCAACAACTTTTAAGACTAGTCCGATCGTGGGATTTCTATAACTACTATTTTTTTTCGACTTTTGAAAGCTAACGAATTTGTATTTATTTGAAAAGTTTTATAAAAAAGTATCAAAATAAATTGTAAATAAAAAATTTAAGTTGAAAAAAAAAAAAAAAATAGTAGTTATGGAAATCTCACGATTGGACTTGTCTTAAAAGTTGTTGGATAGATAGATGTTTGAAACAAAAGATTAAAAAAAAATCAAAATATACACTTACTTTTAAGAACGCGATTTAAAGTTTGAAACTCAAAAAACTCATTTAAAAACACGTCGAATATTTTGTTGTATTTTTTTCTGAAAAGGCCATAATAAAACAAAATTAAAAAAAAAACTTTCAATTTGGACCATTATTAAAGAAGTTATGACCAAAATACCGAAAAAGAGCGATTTTTTGGTCTTTTGAACGAGTAAACAAAATAATCGCAAAATTTACCAGCAAGGGTCTTTTGATGGGTACTAAAAAGTATAAAAAATTTGAGGACAAAAAAAAAGTTTTTCAAACTGTCCGGTTTGGGATGGAATGCCCCATATACATATGGGGAGAGAGTTGTGCAAATCTTGAATTATTCCCATAAGCCGGAGTTTCTATTGTAATGCTTGAAGTGGAATTTCCGTCCAACGTTACAAATCTCGCATAATTGTGAGAATCGAAACAAAAATATGATTGTTTCAGCTTTTATCGAAGTAAAATTTTTCGAGTGCTGTAAATTTTTTTTATGGCGCAGTAACTTTGATCCTCTTGCAATTTTTAATGCAAACATTAAAATTACTGTTTTTACATTATAAAATAATAAAATGAGACCTCGCAGTTCTTTTACTTTGGAAAACCATGTGAAAAAGTTAAGTTATGAAAAAGTGGGGATGAAAAAAAAATTTTGTAACTAGAAAGCTTTGTCTATTCCTAAGATTGATTTTTTTGTAGTCCAGGATTGTATTGATTTGGCTGTGGAAAAATTTCCAAGATCACGGTCAAGTTAATTTATGTGAATGAGGTTATAGAATGTATGAAGCTCAAAGGGGTGGTTTAATGTCGAGCAAAGTCCCGTTTATCCCTTTAGAATCCTTCACAAGCAGTGTAGTCTGTAAATTATCGTCGGGTCAGCACTTTAACGAGGATGTGAACTTTCTCGTGTACACAGAGAGAGAAAGAGAGGGAGAGGGAGAGAGAGAGAGAGAGAGAGAGAGAGAGAGAGAGAGAGAGAGAGAGAGAGAGAGAGAGAGAGAGAGAGAGAGAGAGAGAGAGAGAGAGAGAGAGAGAGAGCGAGAAGGAGGGAGAGAGAAAGAGAGAGAGAGGGAGGGTGGGAAGGAGGGAGAGAGACAGAAAGAGAGAGAGAGAGGGGGGGGGGGGAAAGAGGTATAAAAGGAAACCAGGTGGTGTCGTAGCCTAATGGACCATTACACTAATCAAACAAACTTGTTCAAACGTTTGTCCAGCAACGACTCGAAGGGGTGTTTTTCAAATGTTCTCAGAAACTTTCACGAGCCCTGGTATCAACTTGGTTATTTTATTACAGCAACGAGCGATGGAGAATATCAAACGAAATGTCAGAGTCGTTCCGAACGTGATTTTTAGGCTGAGTCGCATTTTAAGGTTAATTCGATCATCTTGATTACGAATCTAAGTTTACTCCAAAGTTTCTTCGAACGCGATTCTTCAGATTTAGTCTACGACCTATAAACCCTTGTTTCCATTCGAGAAATCGACTTCAAGAAATTCGTATTTCAAAGGGAATTTTAAGAGCAAGGAAAAGGAAAGAGGGATTTTAAGGGTTGTTTTCTAAGAGAGATTGGATTTTTTTTACTCCAACCCTTTTTGAATTTTGAGAATTTTGAGGGTCAGGAAAAGTGAGGAAAATTTTAAGGGTTTTTTTTAAGGGTATATAAGTGAGGCTGAATTTTAGGCCAGGACTTTACCAACCTTTATTTCACCATTCGAAAAATCGATTTCAATCGCGTCGTATTTTAGGGGGAATTTCAAAGGGACAGATAGGAAAGGGGTATTTTAAGGGTCGTATTTTAGGGGGAATTTGATAATCTTCATTACAAACCGGACATTACTTCAACAGGCTTTAGATTGAATCTCGTGGTTTACGTATCAGTGATCAACAGAGGCCGATCAAGCCATTATGTCCATCCATCCTTCTCTCTCTCACACACACACACCCTTTGCAATGGCGCTGGGAGGACACATAGTATACTATATATATTATAGTAGGCTAGTCAACGATGATAATGCGCGTTCCACATATTCAATAGAGTATAGAACACGAACGGGAGAGCGCAGCGATGCTCAACTTCCGGAAGATCAAGATAATAACGTTGATAGTGCGATAGGCCATCATAGACCAACCATGTATGGAGTTTTCCATGTAAAATCAATCAGATTTCAGTTTCAAACCTCTGGAATTTGGTTCATGATTTTTTTCTATGCAGTTAGTTAGTTAGTTAGTTAGTTAAAAAAATAAATTAAGGGGTTATTGAAAGAAGCATGTTCTCTCTATTTTTTGTATAGAATAAATGAAATAAATTATTTTATTGAAACATTTAAGCATATACAAGAGCAACATTTAAGGAATATTTTATAAAGTTTTCATGGAAAAATCTGGAAAATTCAGCCGGTGGAACTTATTTTCCGGAGACTTCTAAAAAAAAGAGTCATATTGGTCCTAAAAACCAAATTTTTTCTGTTAGTGGATAAATATAGCTTGAGATTGAGCGAAGGATTTAAATAAAAACTGACATGTGATTGTTTGGCAGAGTTGTATTCCAAATAAAAAGTGTTTCTGAAGAAAAAACGGTATAGCTAATGAGGAAAATTTTCGAAAGCTCTCGCTTCTAGACCTTTACTTCGATTGACTTGAAACTTTGGCAAAATATTCTAGACAAGCTGTAATATTACCTAGATTAAAAAAAATGCAATGGGTCTTTAAACATTTCTAACCCAGAAACCCCTTAAACTAATCCTCCAAACCCCTGACCCATTCTGATTCGATTAAATTCGATAAAATCATTTTTTTACAAACAAAATTCATTAAATTCAAATTTCATCAAAAATTCTCTAGATACAAGATTCTCCTAAGTAAAAAAAAATAGCTTTATCTAGGCAGGGTTGCGAAATTTTTAATGAAAAAGTAATGCATTAACCATTAACATTTAATGGTAACTGGAAATTATTTTCATTAACCATTAAAATTTAATGATTAATGGAAATTATATTCATTAACCATTAAAATTTAATGGTCAATGGAAATTATTTTCATTAACCATTAAAATTTAATGGTTAATGGAAATTATTTTCATTGACCATTAAAATTTAATGGTTGCTGGAAATTATTTTCATTAACCATTAAAATTTAATGGTTGATCAAAATGATTTTCATCGACCATTAAAATTATTTCCATATACCAATAAATGTTAATGGTTAATGAAAATGCAATTGCATTAAAAAAAAGTAATGCATTATTTGCAACCCTGCCCATTACAATGTAGTGTGTAATAGAAAAAAATTCCATTACCCATTGTAATATAATGTGTAATGGACAAAACTTTGATTGCAATTTTTGGAATGAAAAAATATAGATGAATAAATTATTGCAATTTTACATCACATTTTATAGCGACTTAGGTCTGAGATTTGCAGGTACCTTAAATTCTAAAAAGCATCTATATTATAATTAAAAAAATGCATCTACATTATTATTGCAATGTAATGTGTAATGGACAAAACTTTGATTGCAATTTTGGGAATGGAAAAATATAGATGAATAAATTATTGCAATTTTGCATTACATTTTATTGACTTAAGACTTAGATTTTCACCTTAAATTCTAAAAAGCATCTATATTATAATTCTAAAAATCTAAGTCCTAAGTCAATAAAATGTAATCTAGAACTGCAATAATTTAACTGCAAAATTGCAATCAAAGTTTTGTCCATTACACATTACATTGGAATAGATAATGGACATTTTTTTCTATTACACACTACATTGCAATGGGCAGGGTTGCAAATAATGCATTACTTTTTTTACTGCAATTGTATTTTCATTGACCATTAACATTTAATGGTTAATGGAAATAATTTTAATAGTTAATGGTTAATGAAAGTGCAAATGCATTAAAAAAAAGTAATGCATTATTTGCAACCCTGTATCTAGGAAAGTCCAAACTTCGTATGACTTCTGAAGGGTGGATGAATCGTTCTGTTAACACGGAATTTCTCATACATGCGCATGTGGATGGGCGAATAGATGATGAAGTGTGGTATAGATTCGAAGGGATATGGATTGCGAACCAGAGAATTCTCCTATCTCGGCAAATGCTCGAGCAAAACCAAGTGAATATAGCAGAGAGCATAGTCGAATCATTGAACCAAGCTTCCAGCTTCGCTGGAGCGTTGCTAATCGTCTATGAAGACAGAGAGAGAGACAAAGAGAGGGAGAGAGAGAAAATTGAGAATTTCTCTCGATGGTAACGAGATATTCGAAAAATTTTCCCTACTCACAAACTTCTCGGCAATTTTCCACATGAACTACATACATGAATACATGTACGAACATTTTCCGGTCTCTCCGGTGTGTTTCTAGCTCGACCAGAGAGTCTAGATAACCGAGAGTGTGATTATACTCGTTGCGCCGAGTGCCCTTGGGGCGCGATCCTGTTTTTACCCATAAAAGTAGTTATTCCATGAAAGCCCGGAGACAGAACATAGCCCATGTCCATATTCCGAGTGCGCCGTAACATGCGGCATGGTGTAATTTACATAGACTCGTTGCAAACATTGTCAGCGTTTGCCAAGTAACCAAAGACCACCTTGTTATAGAATGTGTAGGTGCATGTATGTCGATTTTAGAGAAACCTAAGGGCGGATTTCCGCGCAATCGCGTTAAAAGACTGTCCGCTGAATGAGTTCCTCCGAGAAATTTCAAGAGTCAAAGTATAAACGCAAATACGTAGATGATTGGACGATACTGGACCACATGGTCCACTAAGAACTACATAGAACTTTGCATTGTAATTAGCAAAGGGTTGGAGAAAAACTTTGAGAAGCTTACCCTAATCGCGGAGGTCAAATAATCCTTTTTTTGATGATATTCATAGACATTTTATAAATGGCTGAAAATTTCAAGACGATCGAATCAAGATCCACAGTTTTAAGGTAGTAGTCCACCGTGACAACCGAAATTTCGACGTTTTTTCATTAATTTTCTTAAATATCAAAATTTGTATATTGAACCCGTAGTAAAAAACTCCATTCGTCGCCATTGAAAAATCCTCATTCATTCCCCATTGCCAAAATAACCAACGGAGATGAATGCCGAATTGCCTAAGGGGATTTTCGCCATTGAATTCCCCATTTGAAACGGAATGGGGATTATCCTATGGGGATTCAATGAAGAAAATCCCCATAGGCAATTCGGCATTCATCTCCGTTGGTTTTTGTAGGCAATGGGGAATGAATGGCGATAATCAATGGAGATTCTTTCATATAGTAAAAAACTCCATTCGTCACCATTGAAAAATCGCCATTCATTCCCCATTGCCAAAATAACCAATGGAGATGAATGTCCAATTGCCCAAAGACATTTTCGCCATTGAATTCCCCATTTGAAATCGAATAGGGATTTTCCAATGAGGATTGACTTCCCCATTTCAAACGGAATAGGGATTATCCCATGGGCATCAGTCGGCAAGAACTCCTTGCATGGATTTTTTGGATACCGACTCCTGCTAATATTCCGTGCTCACACTCGTCTAGATAAGCATACTCTTCGCATAATCCGTATGGGAGTTTAGTGGGTTGCCGTCCTGCGACATCTCGCGCCAAGTCTCGGAACTAACGTGACGCGGTTTCCAATGGACATCTTTGGGTAATGCTGATCATTCAGTTCATCCGCATTTACGTCCCAATGGACATCATTGGGTAAAGCTGATCATTTCGTTCATCAGCATTTGCCTTCCAATGGACACCATTGGGCAATGCTGATCGCTTGGTCCATCAGCATTTGCTTTCCAATAGGCATCATTGAGTAATGGTGATCATTCGGTTCATCCGCATTTGTTGTTCAATGGACGTCATTGGGCAATGGTGACTTTTCAATGGATATCCATTCACTGACCAATGGTCGTTCCTATACGCCATTGAAAAATGCGGAAATCTCAATGGGTCCCCATTCACTGTCCAATGGAATCGTATGAGGACCATTGGTTGCCATTGGCGATTCAATGGAGTTTTTTACTACGGGAAGAGTACAACAAAAATTTGTTTAATTAATTTTACATCAATTTGTTTATGATTTTGTACATCAAAGTGGAGTTCTCGAAAAAAAGGTGACATTATGTTTCGAGGGAGCACACAGCCTTCCGTAATAATCTAAAATCAAAAATCCAAAGAGATTATTGTTTTGTAGGCCTAATTTTAGGTTTATGACCAATGATATGCATATTTTAAGGAAAAAAAATGAAATGGCGGACTTGTGAACAAAAAGGTATTCGAAATTGAATTTTTTAAAATAAATTGTTTAAAAAAATTCATTTATTATTAAAAACTTAAATGTTTTAAAGGTCGTAGACTTAGCTATGTGTGTCTTAAATAACGAGTAAATTTTTTAGCCAAATCGGTTGAATAGTTTTTAGTCGGTGCTTCCCCGAAGTTTCGATAACGTGGTTTCAAGAAAAATGCGTTTGAAGTTTTGACAACAGGTTTTGTATTAAAAAAACATAATTACATTGATCAGCTATGCCTGGTGCGTAGAACAATCAATTTCGTTTCCTGAAAGTTATCTCAAAGATCTTTTCATTTCTTCGAGAGATTTACAGTTTCTGGTGATTGCCAAATCGAAGTAATTAGTCATTTTTAATGTCAACTTATTAATTTATTGCTCTGTTCTTTTGGCTATAACTTTGAAAATATATTTTAAGTTTCGGTCCAAAACCTCTACAGTATATTCTTAAGTCTGGAATCTTGAAAAATTAAATTTTTTCACATTATCTTGAGGCTTTCAGAATATATCCTTATTTTTTATTAATTAACATTTTTACTAATTAAAAATCGTTTTTTAAATTTTGTTTTGGATGACTAGAAAGATTGCAATCGTGTCAGCCAGCACGTCCTTTTTTTTAGCCCCAACCTAACCAGCTTATAATTTATTTCATTCTTTTTTTTCAATTTTTTGTTTACTGTCAAACATTGATAAATATAATGCAAAGAAAAAAATGGGAAAATATTTTTTGTTTTTTTCTAATCGAGCTTGACAAAATGCTTAAAATGTATGTCTCTAGACCAGAATACCGCCTTAATTCACTTTTGAAACTCTAGAAGCATTTCCCAACTAGTTTTCAGAGTCCATGACTAAAATAATGCAAAAACTGCATTTTCCTAAAATTGAGGGCTTTTACCAAGTGTCAAAATTCACCTTTCAAACATAGTATCCTTTTACCGAGCTTTAAATTTAAAGAGTGAAAAATCCTGTTTTCCAGGAAAATCAAGCTCCCACCTTTACGGGTTGCCATTTCGGTTCAATTTTGAAATTATCGTCTCTCTCGGTCTGAAATGTCATTACGACGATTAATTCTCGATGGATGCAAAAAAAGTGCCCCAGAGAAATACACATACGCGCAATTTCGAGCTTTCGAAGTGTGCAACTCGGCCGGAGCCTCGATAACGGGATAATCCGTTTGGGGTGGTTAAATCCGCGCGCCATCTTGCGGACACGAGTAACGTTAGCTACTTAGCGGCATTAGAGTGCAGTGGTCGGTCGCACCAGAGTGAAGAGGGTGGAAAAAAGGGAGGATCGTTGAAAAGCTCGAGCGTGGGATGGCGAGGGAAAAAAGTAGGATATCTCGCGTCCCTGCAAGGGTAGTTGGAGGCTCGACTTCGAGGAGGTAGGGTGGGATTCCAATTGGAGGTTTCGAGGTGGCGAGGTTTCGAAGGTCATTCCCTGTGGACGCGTGTGCTCTGGGAGAAAGAGAGAGAGAGAGAGAGAGAGAGAGAGAGAGAGAGAGAAAGAGAGAGAGAGAGAGAGAGAGAGAGAGTGAGGGAGAGGGGGAGAGAGAGAC
>OX333073.1:4783739-4983433 GCA_946863875.1 Alloplasta piceator
GAATTTTTTTCGATTTTTTCGACCCCTAAAATAACTTTCCAATAGAGCTCATCCAAATGTCAAAGAAGTTAGTGACAAAATCAAAAAGACTCAGGATTGATTATCGATCGATTTGTCCAGGAATGACTCTTACATAATCGCTCGTATTCGAGCTTTTTCACAAAATAATTGAAAAATTCTAATGGCCGAGTGCATTATCACGTACGAGACGATTCGTTCCATTTATCATCGATCCTTCGAGACAGGAAGAGAGAGGCAGGGATTCATTGCGAAATCTTCCTGAAAGGACGCGTTTTCCTCGACTTGCCATAATCCAAAGACAGAGCCACAATACTACGACCATAGTTTTAGAAATATCACGAATGAGAGGGACATAAGGGAGGTACAAAAAAAAGGGGGGGAAGAGAAATGGAGGCTGCTTCTGATAAATGGCCCGATACATCAGCGTTGAAATCCGTACAAATAACTCGCTGCATATGGGGCATTCCACGTCAAATTATGTGGTCATCGACCTGACCCCCTTGGATTTTCATGTCCAATGAATTGTGAGTTTCGTTTGGTCCAAAATATGACGTCAAATTTTTACAAATTTATATATGACCTTTCTATATGAATTTTATATATGACCTCAAATTTTTAGAGAACCCGAACCGCGTGATTTTACGTGGAATGCCCCATATATATCTATATATGGGGCATTCCATCTCAAATCGGACAGTTTGTAAAAAATTTTTTTTTTATTTCCTCAATTTTTTTATATTTTTGAGTACCGATAAAAAGACCCTTCTTGTTAAATTTTGAGATTTTTTTGATTACTCGTTCAAAAGATGTTGATTTAACAAAAAAACCGCTCTTTTTTGGAATTTTGGCCATAACTTCTTTAATAATGGTCCAAATTAAAAGTTTTTTTTTCAAAATTTTTGTTTTTTAATGGCCTTTTCAGAAAAAAATACAACAAAAATATTCGACGTGTCTTTGAATGAGTTTTTTGAATTTTAAACGTAAAATCGCGTTTTTAAAAGGGATTTCATTTTTTATTTTTATTTTTTATTTTTTTGTTCCAAACATCTATCTATTCAACCATTCTTAAGACTAGTCCGATCGTGGGATCTCAATGACTACTATTTTTTTCGATTTTTGAAAATTAAAGAAAAAACTTTTTTAAATAAATTATTATGAATATCAATTTTTGTTACTGTATAGTATTTTTTTCAATATTCAGAATTTATTTTGACACTTTTTTATTGTTAACACGTTCTCAAAATTAATAATTAATCGTCAAGTCTGTTGATGAACAATAATAACATCAGTTTTTATTTATTCACGTATTTTTTCGAAAACCTTACATATACAATTATTTCCTGAATTAGAATATTCCTTTGCCAATACATTTCCGTTGCTCATTGAAATAATCGAATGAAATTTTTGTGTCCCCCAGTGATTGACTTCGCAGTATTTTATCGCAAATAAAATCTTTCTTATGCATCTGAATAATGTTTCTCATGTGAAAATTTGACAGCAATATTCGGCAGACTATTTAGGTTCAATGCCCACTCATACAATTCTTGAACTGTTGTTATTTGTTTAACGACTAATTATTAATTTTAAAAATCTGTTAACAATGAAAAAGTCTCCAAATTAATTCAAAATGATTTTTAAAAAAAAATTTTTTTTTTTATTTTCAAAAATCGAACAAAATAGTACTCATTGAGATCTCACGATCGAAATAGTCTGAAAAATTGTTGAATATATAGATGTTCGAAACAAAAAATTAAAAAAAAAATCAAAAATGACATTCACTTTTAAAAACGCGATTTAACGTTTAAAACTCAAAAAACTCATTCAAAACCACGTCGAATATTTTTGTTGTATTTTTTTCTGAAAAGGCCATGGAAAAACAAAAATTTTGAAAAAAAAACTTTCAATTTGGACCGTTATTAAAGAAGTTATGACCAAAATACTAAAAAAAGAGCGGTTATTTTGTTAATTTAATATCTTTTGAACGGGTACTCAAAAAAATCTCAAAATTCAACAGGAAGGGTCTTTCGATGGGTACTCAAAAATATAAAAAAATTAAGGAAATCAAAAAAAAAAGTTTTTCAAACTGTCCGATTTGGGATGGAATGCCCCATATATAACTCGCCTGGATATTATACCGAATGACTGAAGAGGGATTTCCCGTTGAATACGCGCCCGCCCAGGAAGTCTTTTTCAACTCTCCACTGCTGGAATATACTCGCTGCTCTTCTCCACTTTTTTTTCTCCGATACACACACTCACACAGATGACGATACTTTACCGCACGTTCTATTACAAAAGCTAATGTATCCGCGAGAAATAACAAGAACGATGCGAAAATTCCGTCAGAGACTCTTCGTTCAGTTTCACGCAAACGTGTGCGCGCATTTGCTAATAAACTTGGAGTGCACATTGATCGAGATACAGCCAAGCTCTTCATCCAGAAAGAAAGAAAAAACAGCAAAAAAATGGAAATTAAAGGCAGACTTCCTTCTCTTCATCATTGAGAGAAACTTTTTGCACGTATTTTTCCTCATAACGATAAAGGGGTTAAAACTTCATTCGGGGTTAAAAGGTTTAGGTTAAGTCAATAATTCGGTATTCAAATTATACTCTTATTCATTCTCGGATCTTGTTTCGTTCGGAATGAAAAGTCACTCTTGAATATTTTTTTACTGAAAATTGTAATCATAATTTTTTAAACGATTCGCAGAGAATGAAAAGGATTTTTGCAAGCTTTACTTGAAGTTTTTTTTTAATTTTTTGGTCTTCAAGTAGATTCGCAAATATTGGATAGAAATATTCGAACATTAATTGTCCCTATTTCATCCCTTATTTGAATTTGGTAATATTAAATGTTACAAATTAATGTTTGATTTAAAATGAAAATTCACTCTTGAATATTTTTTACTGAAAAATGTAATCATAATTTTTGAAACAATTCACAGTAAATGAAAACGATTTTAGCAAGCTGCTTTACTTGAAGTTAATATTTTCAATATTTTAAATCGTTTAGTAGATTTGCCAATATTGGATAAAAATATTCAAAAATTGTCTCTATTTCATATTTTATCTGAATTTCAGATTTATAAATTTGTATTAAACTTTGTAAATTAACATTACATTTTTTGCCATGGTTGGGGATCGTTTTATTTATCGATCAATCGCACCGAGAACTTTATTTTTCTCATAAAATTCGTTCTGCCATTTTTAAGGGGGTGTTCTTGTGTAGAGAGCCAAAATTTTGGGATTTTTCAACATGCTATGAAAAAAAAATGAACATGTTTTTGCATACATTTTTGCACCACATATTTATCGATTCTTTAACATTCGACAAAAAAATTGGCGAAAAAAAAATCCTATATCTTCACAGATCAGTTGATGAAGTGGGGGTGGGAATCCCGTAGTAAAAAACTCCATTGAATCGCCAATGGCAACCAATGGTCCTCATACGATTCCATTGGACAGTGAATGGGGACCCATTGAGATTTCCGCATTTTTCAATGGCGTATAGGAACGACCATTGATCAGTGAATGGATATCCATTGAAAAGTCAACATTGCCCAATGAAGTCCATTGAACAACAAATGCGGATGAACCGAATGATCACCATTACTCAATGATGCCCATTGGGAAGCAAATGCTGATGGACCAAGCGATCAGCATTGCCCAATGGTGTCCATTAGAAGGCAAATGCTGATGAACGAAATGATCAGCTTTACCCAATGATGTCCATTGGGACGTAAATGCGGATGAACTGAATGATCAGCATTACCCAAAGATGTCCATTGGAAACCGCGTCGCGTTAGTTCCGAGACTTGGCGCGAGATGTCGCAGGACGGCAATCCGCTAAACTCCCATACGGATTATGCGAAGAGTATGCTTATCTACACGAGTGTGAGCATGGAATATTAGCAGGAGTCGGTGTCCAAAAAATCCATGCAAGGAGTTCTTGCCGACTGATGCCCATGGGATAATCCCTATTCCGTTTGAAATGGGGAAGTCAATCCTCATTGGAAAATTCCTATTTGATTTCAAATGGGGAATTCAATGGCGAAAATGTCTTTGGGCAATTGGGCATTCATCTCCATTGGTTATTTTGGCAATGAGGAATGAATGGCGATTTTTCAATGGTGACGAATGGAGTTTTTTACTATATGAAATAATCTCCATTGATTATCGCCATTCATTCCCTATTGCCTACAAAAACCAATGGAGATGAATGCCGAATTGCCTATGGGGATTTTCTTCATTGAATCCCCATAGGATAATCCCCATTCCGTTTCAAATGGGGAATTCAATGGCGACGAATGGAGTTTTTTACTACGGCAAAAAAACGGCCTCGTCGTGTTGACATGATTACGGGCGTTCTATGCATCTGAAAAAAAAGTACTTGATCAGGAAGAATGTCGTTATAGCCCCTACCTCAGGCAAAAAAAAAATTCACAAAATGGCGGCTGTTTGAAAAAAAAATTCATTTTTTGCCGTTTTTTATTATAATTGTGAATTTTTTAAAAATAGTTAACAACAAAATTTCGGGATAAATCTGGTAGGGGCGATAGAGGGGTGTATAAAGAATGTCCACAAAAAATTTCAACTACATCAACTGGAGATATCATGTCAACCGTTTCGAAAAAAGTAGTTTCGAGAAAAACGCGTTTGACCGTGTTCTAGTGTAGAAAGCCAAAATTTAGGGATTTTTCAACACGCTATGAAAAAAAAACTAAACATGTTTTTGCATTCATTTTTTCACCACATATTTATTCATTCTTCAATATTCCACAAAAAAAACTGGCGAAAAAAAAAATCCAATATCTTGACAGATACCGGCTGATGAAGTGGGGGTGGGAAAAAAACGTCGGTTATTTCCACCTCACTAATTACTGCTATAACTCCGTTAATATTTGAAATTTCTAAATTTCCTTCAGAGGGTACATTCTTGAGACATGAAACACTGAAAATATGCAAAAAAAATCGATTTTTTCAAAATTCTACACAAGAACATCCCCTTAAGCTCAAGTTATCTCTCTGAAGATATAAAACCAGAGGTTGAAAGCAATATTGCCTACCAGGTTTACTCGAGTTATGCGACAACCTCAAGACAACACTTGCGCCTTTGCCATTTCTCCCTTGGCGAGGGAAAGAGAGAGAGTTCACGTGCCGCAGCGTTTGCGACGCTACGGAGTTTGTCTTCTAAGTTTACTAATCAAGTTTACAACGTGTGCACGTAGCAAGCAGCAAAAGGAGCGGCCTCCTTTTTTTTCTTTCCCAAAGTAAACGTTCTCCCTTCCATTTACTCTTCGACCCTATCTCTCTCTTTTTGTCTCAGACACGAAGGAGATATTTGCACATAATTAAAAATTTATTCCATAGCCAGTAAAGCCCAGCAAACGACAGTCCACCGACGATAAGAAAACGCCAGATTAAATTGCGATTATACTCGCGTCTGACTATTTCGAGGCATTTCTACTTGGGCTCCAAAAAAGAGATCGAATTTCAATATTTTTTTGTGATGAGAGTATTCAAATGTTGACGTCAGCATTTTACAAACGATTTATATGGGGCATTCCATCCCAAATCGGACAGTTTGAAAAACTTTTTTTTTTGTTTCCTCATTTTTTTTATATTTTTGAGTACCTATCAAAAGACCCTTCCTGTTAAATTTTGAGATTTTTTTAATTACCTGTTCTAAAGATATTAGATTAACAAAAAAACCGCTCTTTTTTTGGTATTTTGGTTGTAACTTCTTTAATAATGGTCCAAATGAAAAGTTTTTTTCCAAAATTTTTGTTTTTTCATGGTCTTTTCAGAAAAAAATACAACAAAAATCTTCGACGTGTTTTTGAATGAGTTTTTTGAATTTTAAACGTTAAATCGCGTTTTTAAAAGTGAATTTCATTTTTGATTTTTTTTTTTTAATTTTTTGTTTCGAACATCTATCTATTCAACAATTTTTGAGACTAGTCCGATCGTGGGATCTCAATAACTACTATTTTTTTCGATTTTTGAAAATTGAAAAAAAAAATTTTTTATAAATATAATATTAAATAAATATAAATATTAAATAAATATAATATTTTTTTAATCATTCTAAATAAATTCGGACACTTTTTCATTGTTAACAGATTTTTAAAAATTAATAATTAATCGATGAGCAAATAACAACAGTTCAAGAATTGTATGAGTGGGCATTGAACCTAAATAGTCTACCGAATATTGCTGTCAAATTTTCACATGAAAAACATTATTCAGATGCAAAAGAAATATTTTATTCGCGATAAAATACTACAAAGTCAATCACAGGGGGACACAAAAATTTCATTTAATTATTCCAATGAGCAACGGAAACGTATTGACAAGGGAATATTTTAATTCAGGAAATAATCGTAAATGTAAGATTTTCGAAAAAATACGTGAATAAATAAAAACTGTTGTTATTATTGTTCAGAAACAGACTTGATGATTAATTATTAATTTTAAGAACCTGTTAACAATAAAGAAGTGTCAAAATGAATTCTAAATATTGAAAAAAATACTATACAGTAACAAAAATTGCAATTCATAATAATTTATTTAAAAAAAAAAAATTATTTTTCAAAAATCGAGACAAAATAGTGGTTATTGAGATCCCACGATTGCACTAGTCTTAAAAATTGTTGAATAGATAGATGTTTGAAACAAAAAAATTTAAAAAATAATCAAAAATGACATTCACTTTTAAAAACGCGATTTAACGTTTAAAACTCGAAAAAATCGTTCAAAAACGAGTCGAATATTTTTGTTGTATTTTTTTTCTGAAAAGGCCATAAAAAACAAAAATTTAAAAAAAAAACTTGCAATTTGGACCATTATTAAAGAAGTTATGACCATGATACCAAAAAAGAGCGGTTTTTTTGTTAATTTTATATCTTTTGAACGGGTAATCAAAAAAATCTCAAAATTTAACAGGAACATTTCCTCAAAAATATAAAAAAATTGAGGAAATAAAAAAAATTCTTTTTACAAACTGTCCGATTTGAGATGGAATGCCCTATATATAGATATATATGGGGCATTCTACGTAAAATCACGTGGTTTGGGTTCTCTAAAAATTTGAGGTCATATATAAAATTCATATATAAAGGTCAGATATAAATTTGTAAAAATTTGACGTCATATTTTGGGCCAAACGAAACTCACAATTCATCGGACATTCAAATCCGAGGGGGTCAGGACGATGACCGCATAATTTGACGTGGAATGCCCCATATGGTCTTTTGATGGGTACTTAAAAATATAAAAAAAATCAGGAAATAAAGAAAAAAAAAGTTTTTTAAACTGTCCGATTTGAGATGGAATGGCCATATATAAAATGCCCATATGGAAAAATTCACAATTTTTTTCATTAAAAAATATTAATAAATAAAGAAGTTATTAATATTTAAACAAAGTGCCTGGTCGGCTGCATCGCCAATCCGTGCAGATTCTAATGGCAACTAAAGTTATGTGAAATGGAAAATAAAAATATATACATTTAGTACAATGATTAAGCATCCCTGTAACCGGATGCTTGATTAAAATTTTGAAAATTACGAAAATGGCAAGGTGTAAAAAAAAAATTCGATTGTGGACCTAAAAATCATTTTAATCGTTCACTATTAAGAAATTGATAAACTAATTAAAAAATAAATCGTCATAAGATAAAATATGTTATAAGCCATGCTCTGTCCGAATTTGGAGGGAATCAGACGAATAGATTTTGAAAAACGTCAAAAAAAAGCAAGTAGTAAAATCTAAACATAAAAATTATTATAAATCAGTCAATTTTTAGAATTTTTAAAAAATGTTTACTGCAAATTGAAGTTAAAGGTCTATGCTAAGACTGTGTATTGAAGTATCAATTTTTCAAAATTTTAAGCCAATGCAGACCCCTTAAAGACTCCTCGTAAAAACTTTGAGGATGTAAAATGCAGCGAGTCGTTTTTTCATCGAGAATTCAAAGGGATATCTCGCAGCTCGTGAAAATTCGGCAAAGTATTTGAGAGAAAAAGTAGACTCGAAAAGTGAGGGTATATATATATATATATATATATATATATATATATATATATATATATATAATATTTTACGGGAAAACTTTTACTTCACGCTTTACAGCACATCTTCGAGACCATTTCGTCGTCGTTGATGCTCTCAAGAGTTTGAGTAATTATAAGCGTCTCTCGGTCCTCCCTTTCTCGGTGGAAGCTCCATTGTCCTTGGCCGGATAGTAGTTATATATGAGTTACCTTCGCAAAAAGAGAAGCAATGAGGGTTGAGAAAACTATACGACAGGAAGGTAACTGGAAGGTGACAGGAGGGGGTTGATTGTTGAGATACAAAATCCAGACTCGGGCTTTTGCCTCGGGATTTTACTTGCTACTTTGCTCAACTATATCCGACTCTAATGTCCTTAAACCTTTTACGAAAAAAAAAACCTCGGGAAGGAGAGTCGGGATGAGAGAAGATCGGGTCCGTGAACGAGTGTAGTAAATGGAGGGATGGAAAAGTGCTTTTGTGTGTCGTTTGCTCGAGGGTTCGTCTCATCCTCGTGGATTCTCCATCTTTATCTTGTTTGAAACGACGACGTCCGTTCGATACACGACCTTAACTATAAATACACACAAATATGTCCCTATATATGGGTCATTTGGCATTCCATCCCAAATCGGACAGTTTGAAGAACTTTTTTTTTTTTTATTTCTTCAATTTTTTTATATTTTTGAGTACCCATCATAAGACCCTTCCTGTTAAATTTTGAGATTTTTTTTATTACCCGTTCAAGAGATATTAAATTTACAAAAGAAACCGCTCTTTTTTTGGTACTTTGGTCATAACTTCTTTAATAATGGTCCAAATTAAAAGTTTTTTTTTCAAAATTTTTGTTTTTTCATGGCCTTTTCAGAAAAAAATACAACAAAAATATTCCACTTGTTTTTTTAATGAGTTTTTTGAGTTTTAAACGTCAAATCGCGTTTTTAAAAGTTAATGTCATTTTTTATTTAAAAAAAAAAAATTCTTTTTTCAAACATCTACCTATTCAACAATTTTTAAGACTAGTCCAATCGTGGGATCTCGATAACTACTATTTTTTGTCGATTTTTGATAATAAAATTTTTTTTTTCTTATAAATTATTATGAATACCAATTTTTGTTAATGTATAGTATTTTTTTCACTATTTAGAATTTATTTTGACCCAATTATTGTTACTGTATAGAATTTTTTTCAATATTTAGAATTTATTTTGACACTTTTTTGTTGTTAACAGATTCTTAAAATTAATAATTAATCATTAAGTCTGTTTATGAACAATAATAACAACAGTTTTTATTTATTCACGTATTTTTTTGAAAATCTTACATATACGATTATTTCCTGAATTAAAATATTCCTTTGTCAATACGTTTCCGTTGCTCATTGGAATAATTGAATTAAATTTTTGTGTCCCCCGGTGATTGACTTCGCAGTATTTTATCGCAAATAAAATCTTTCTTTTGCATTTGAATAATGTTTTTCATGTGAAAATTTGACAGCAATATTCTTGAACTGTTGTACAATTCTTGAACTGTTGTTATTTGCTCATCGATTAATTATTAATTTTTAAAAATCTGTTAACAATGAAAAAGTGTCCGAATTTATTTAGAATGATTTAAAAAATACTATACACTAACAAAAATTGGTATTCATAATAATTTATTTTAAAAAAATTTCTTTTCAATTTTCAAAAATCGAAAAAAATAGTATTTATTGAGACCCCACGATCGGACTAGTCTCAACAATTGTTGAATATATAGATGTTTGAAACAAAAAATAAAAATAAAAAAATCCAAAATGACATTTACTTTTAAAAACGCGATTTAACGTTTAAAACTCAAAAAATTCATTCAAAAACACGTCGAATATTTTTGTTGTATTTTTTTCTTAAAAGGCCATGAAAAAACAAAAATTTTGAAAAAAAAAAACTTTTAATTTGGACCATTCGTAAAGAAGTTGTGACCAAAATACCGAAAAAGAGCGATTTTTTCGTTAATTTAATATCTTTTGAACGGGTAATTTAAAAAATCTCAAAATTTAACAGGAAGGGTCTTTTGATGGATACTCAAAAATACAAAACAATTGAGGAAATAAAAAAAAAGTTTTCCAAACTGTCCGATTTGGGATGGAATGCCCCATATATATACCTCATACCTTTATGGTACAGGGACTCTTATGACAAATGTTTTCGTCCCAACGAAATTCTCCACCTTCGACCACGACCCCAAGCCATTGTATAGCGAGCAAAAAACCAGCAAACAACATTAAACTACATCGAGAGAAACCTTTTTTACCCTTATCTTTTTATTGCTCGTGAAACTAATTCGATTGGTCGTTTGACGTTGGTTAGCACTGACACAGACAAAGCCTTCTTTTACGCCAAAGACACCTCCCACTTCTGGCTCTCGCTGAGTGAGGGATGAATTGAGTTAATTGAGTTGATTTATCCATGTTCACCATGGAACATTCTGTGGAACTAATCTGGAACAAGAAGTGGAACACCCAGATCGAGAAGTATGAGGACCCATTTGAATTATTCCTATGAGCTACTTCTTTAAAGCCAAAGACACTTCCCTCTTCTGTCTCTCGCTGAGTGAGTGATGACTTTGAGTTATCATTTATCAAAAATCGAACCGGGATGGTTCGGCAGCGTCAGATACCGATGGCTCTGACTTTAACGACAGTATGAAGGCATTGGCAATACATAGTCCTCGCCTAGCTTATATGTCCTAAAAGAGTCCTATTCCTATTCCTATGTGCTACAGGAGTCTATTTTTTTAATTTCAAATCATCGAAGGATTGTATAGAAAAATAAACCATCACTTTTTTATCTACAAATGAATAAACACACACTTGGAACAACAAATTTATTATTGACAAGGTATATGAACATTTTATTTGAGCACACTGATCTCGTACAATGTTTCGGGAACAGGCATTGCTTATTTCCTATTGTATCGCCATTCTGCGAGGTTCTGCATGTTGTTCCTCCTTCCCCTGCAGCTCCTTCCGCTGCTGCTGCTCCTTCCGCTACTGCTCCTTCCACTGCTCCTTCTTCCGCTGCTCCACCTTCCGCTGCTGCTCACGCTTTGCATCTTCTTGTCTTTTTGCTTTTTCTTCTGCCGCTTTTCTTTGGTGTCTAGCGAAATTTGCGGCAACACGCTTGATGAGTGTCAAGGGATCGTTATACATTGTATCAATTATGGACCGTGGTCAGCCGCTCGTAAAAGTGAATATGAAAATGATTTGGAATAACTCATTGGCCATGGTTTATATACATTATCCTGAAACCGCAACGAGAAAGTCACTTGGAACAATAAGTCATATGAAACGTACAGGAAAATTTTGTCTAATTACGCACAGATATGACAAATCGCTCCCATAAACCGCAGCACGTATACACAAGTGAAATCATTACATATTCCCTTTGTGGTTAATATACTATTTTTTCTGAATTCCAGGGTTTTTCAACATGATTAATTATGACATCATTGACGCGCAGGTATAGATTAGGCATTGACATTTTGTAGATACATGCGTGTATTTTACAAAAACAAAAACGATCAACTATTCATTCTGCCAATGAACCAGGCTACCCGTAGGTGTTTTTTGTTTTCAAATCAAACCACTTTGGGGGGGTCCAAAATGGCCATGTTTCACATGTTCCAAGGTGTTCTGGGGTTTTGGAAATTAAAAACTTCTACCCAGCTAGCCACTTTACTACTACTCTTTATTTAATAATAATAATAATAATAGTAATAATAATAATAATAAAGATAAGAGTAGTAAGTAGTGGTAATAAACTTGAAATTTAATAGGCTATGATCTCATACTTGGGATATGTTGGCGGAGATATTGTTGTCGTGGGATATTGAAACAACATACCACGTCAAAATATCCCAATACTAATATATCCCATAGAAAAATATCCCTTTGCTTTGTAATGATGGAATCATATGAAATAACCTGCTTAATGCAGGGTTTCGGGCCTTAGTGCGTGTTCCACGAAATGTGCCAGGGTCAAGGTTTCAAAATTTTTTTTTTTTCAAAGAAGGGATTAGAATTAGCCCTTTCTCTTTTCTAACCTAAACTGCCAATGAAACAGGCTACCCGTAGGTATTTTTTGTTTCAAAATCGAATGATTTTAAGGGGGCGAAAAACATCATGTTCCACATGTTCCAAGGTGTTCCGGGGTTTCAGGAACTGAGAACTTCTAGCCAGCTAGCCACTATACTACTACTCTTTACTTAATAATAATAATAATAATAATAATAATAATAATATATAAGAATAGTAAATAGTGGTACTCGGTACATCACGTAGAGGTCTCAGTAGACGGCTCTCAGGTCCCAGAACCCCGGAACACCTTGGAACATATGGAACATGGGCATTTTTTACCCACTTATGACGTTGTAATTTGGACAAAAAAATACCCACGTATAGCGTGGTCCATTAGCATACCATATTGAGTATTTGATTTCGAAAATTTCGATCTATCGATTAAAAAAAATATATTTTATCATACCTACCATGGAACAGTCTGTGGAACTAGGCTGGAACAAGACGTGGAACACTCAGATGACGAAGTATGAGGGCCTATTTGGACCATTCCCATTAGCCACTTCTCTTAGGCCGAAGACACCTCCCACTGCTGTCTCTCGCTGAGTGAGTGATGACTTTGAGTTATCATTTATCAAAAATCGAACCGGGATAGTTCGGCAGCGCCAGATACCGATGGCTCTGACTTTAACGACAGTATGAAGGCATTGGCAATACATAGTCCTCGCCTAGCTTATATGGCCTAAAAGAGTCCTATTCCTATTCCTATGTGCTACAGGAGTCTATTTTTTTAATTTCAAATCATCGAAGGATTGTATAGAAAAATAAACCATCACTTTTTTATCTACAAATGAATAAACACACACTTGGTACAAAAATTTATTATTGACAAGTTATATGAACATTTTATTCAATCACACTGATCTCGTACAATGTTTTGGGAACAGGTATCACCTATTTCCTATTGTCGCGCCATTCTGCGACGTTCTGCGTCTTGTTCCTCCTTCCGCAGCCGCTCCCTCCGCCGCTCTCCGTTCTGGTGCTGCTCCCTCCGCCGCTCTTCGTTCCGCTGCTGCTCCCTCCGCCGCTCTTCGTTCCGCTGCTGCTCCTTCCGCTGCTCGTTCTGCTTATCCTCCATCTGCTGCTTCTCCTTCCGCCGATTCTCCTCCTGCTGCTCCTTCTTGCGCTTTTCCTCTTCCATTTTTTTTCCGTGTTCTGTCGCTCGTGGGAGTAAGTATTAAAGTGAATTAAAATAACTCATCAGCCATGGTTTATATACGTTATTCTGAAACCGCAACAGGAAAGTGACTTGAAACAATAAGTAATATCGAAAAAACAGGAAAATATTCTCTAAATACTCACAGATGTGACAAATCGCTCCAATAAACCGCAGCACGTATACAAGTGATATCATTAAATATTCCCCATGTGGTTAATATACTATTTTTCCTGAATTTCAGGGTTTTCAACATGATTCATTATGACATCATTGACGCGCAGGTAGATTAGGCATTGACATTTTGTAGGTACATGCGTGTATTTTACAAAAACAAAGACGGTCAACTCTTAATTCTGCCAATGAACCAGGCTACCCGTAGGTGTTTTTTGTTTTCAATTCGAACCACTTTAAGGGGGTCAAAAATGGCTATGTTTCACATGTTCCAAGGTGTTCTGGGGTTTTGGAAATTAAAAACTTCTATCCGGCTAACCGCTATACTACTACCCTTTATTTAATAATAATAATAATAATAATAATAATAATAATAATAATAATAATAATAAAGATAAGAGTAGTAAATAGTAGTAATAAACTCGAAATTTAATAGGCTATGATCTCATACTTGGGATATGTTGGCGGAGATATTGTTGTCGTGGGATATTGAAACTCTATACCACGTCAAAATATCCCAATGCTAATATATCCCATAGAAAAATATTCCTTTGCTTTGTAATGATGGAATCATATGAAATAACCTGCTTAATGCAGGGTTCCGGGCCTTAGTGCCTGTTCCACGAAATGTGCCTGGGTCAAGGTTTCGAAAATATTTTTTTTTAATGAAGGGATTAGAATTAGCCCTTTCTCTTTTCTAACCTAAACTGCCAATGAAACAGGCTACCCGTAGGTATTTTTTGTTTCAAAATCGAATGATTTTAAGGGGGCGAAAAACGTCATGTTCCACATGTTCCAAGGTGTTCCAGGGTTTCAGGAACTGAGGACTTCTAGCCAGCTAGCCACTATACTACTACTCTTTACTTAATAATAATAATAATAATAATAATAATAATAATGTATAAGAATAGTAAATAGTGGTACTCGGTACATCAAGTAGAGGTCTCAGTAGACGGCTCTCAGGTCCCGGAACCCCGGAACACCTTGGAACATATGGAACATGGGCATTTTTTACCTACTTATGATGTTGTAATTTGGACAAAAAAATACCCACGTATAGCGTGGTCCATTAGCATACCATATTGAGTATTTGATTTCGAAAATTTCGATCGATCGATTAAAAAAAAAATATTTTATCATACCTACCATGGAACAGTCTGTGGAACTAGGCTGGAACAAGACGTGGAACACTCAGATGACGAAGTATGAGGGCCTATTTGGACCATTCCCATTAGCCACTTCTTTTAGGCCGAAGACACCTCCCACTTCTGTCTCTCGCTGAGTGAGTGATGACTTTGAGTTATCATTTATCAAAAATCGAACCGGGATAGTTCGGCAGCGTCAGATACCGATGGCTCTGACTTTAACGACAGTATGAAGGCATTGGCAATACATAGTCCTCGCCTAGCTTATAGGTCCTAAAAGAGTCCTATTCCTATTCCTATGTGCTACAGGAGTCTATTTTTTTAATTTCAAATCATCGAAGGATTGTATAGAAAAATAAACCATCACTTTTTTATCTACAAATGAATAAACACACACTTGGTACAAAAATTTATTATTGACAAGTTATATGAACATTTTATTCAATCACACTGATCTCGTACAATGTTTTGGGAACAGGTATTACCTATTTCTTATTGTTGCGCCATTCGGCGAAGTTCTGCGTGTTGTTCCTCCTTCCGCAGCCGCTCCCTCCGCCGCTCTTCGTTCTGGTGCTGCTCCCTCCGCCGCTCTTCGTTTCGCTGCTGCTCCCTCCGCCGCTCTTCGTTCCGCTGCTGCTGCTCCCGCCGCTGCTGCTCCTTCCGCTGCTCGTTCTGCTTATCCTCCATCTGCTGCTTCTCCTTCCGCCGATTCTCCTCCTGCTGCTCCTTCTTGCGCTTTTCCTCTTCCATTTTTTTTCCGTGTTCTATTGCCATCATCTTGCCGATGTAGTAATTCATTGTATCAAATATGGACCGTGTTCTGTTGCTCGTGGGAGTAAGTACTAAAGTGAATTAAAATAACTCATCAGCCATGGTTTATATACGTTATTCTGAAACCGCAACAGGAAAGCGACTTGAAACAATAAGTAATATCGAAAAAACAGGAAAAAATTCTCTAAATACTCACAGATGTGACAAATCGCTCCAATAAACCGCAGCACGTATACAAGTGATATCATTAAATATTCCCCATGTGGTTAATATACTATTTTTCCTGAATTTCAGGATTTTTAACATGATTCATTATGACCTCATTGACGCGCAGGTAGATTAGGCATTGACATTTTGTAGGTACATGCATGTATTTTACAAAAACAAAGACGGTCAACTCTTGATTCTGCCAATGAACCAGGCTACCCGTAGGTGTTTTTTGTTTTCAATTCGAACCACTTTAAGGGGGTCAAAAATGGCTATGTTTCACATGTTCCAAGGTGTTTTGGGGTTTTGGAAATTGAAAACTTCTATCCGGCTAACCGCTATACTACTACCCTTTATTTAATAATAATAATAATAATAATAATAATAATAATAATAATAAAGATAAGAGTAGTAAATAGTAGTAATAAACTCGAAATTTAATAGGCTATGATCTTATACTTGGGATATGTTGGCGGAGGTATTGTTGTCGTGGGATATTGAAACTCCATACCACGTCAAAATATCCCAATGCTAATATATCCCATAGAAAAATATTCCTTTGCTTTGTAATGATGGAATCATATGAAATAACCTGCTTAATGCAAGGTTCCGGGCCTTAGTGCCTGTTCCACGAAATGTGCCAGGGTCAAGGTTTCGAAAATATTTTTTTTTAATGAAAGGATTAGAATTAGCCACTTCTCTTTTCTAACCTAAACTGCCAATGAAACAGGCTACCCGTAGGTATTTTTTGTTTCAAAATCGAACGATTTCAAGGGGGCGAAAAACGTCATGTTCCACATGTTCCAAGGTGTTCCGGGGTTTCAGGAACTGAGAACTTCTAGCCAGCTAGCCACTATACTACTACTCTTTACTTAATAATAATAATAATAATAATAATAATAATAGTAATAATATATAAGAATAGTAAATAGTGGTACTTGGTACATCACGTAGAGGTCTCTGTAAACGGCTCTCAGGTCCCAGAACCCCGGCACACCTTGGAACATATGGAACATGGACATTTTTGACCCACTTATGGTGTTGCAATTTGGACAAAAAAATACCCACGTATAGCGTGGTCCATTAGCATACCAGATTGAGTATTTGATTTCAAAAATTTCGATCAATCGATTTTAAAAAAAATATTTTATCATACCTACCATGGAACGGTCTGTGGAACTAGGCTGGAAGAAGACGTAGAACACTCAGATGACGAAGTATGAGGGCCTATTTGGACCATTCCCATCAGCCACTTCTTTTAAGCCGAAGACACCTCCCACTTCTGTCTCTCACTGAGTGAGCGATGACTTTGAGATATCATTTATCAAAAATCGAACCGGGATGGTTCGGCAGACTCAGATACCGATGGCTCTGACTTTAGCGACAGTATGAAGGCATTGGCGACACATAGTCCTCACCTAGTCTATATGTCCTAAAAGAGTCCTATTCCTATTCCTATATCCTGAAAGAGTATATTTCTTAATTTCACATCATTGAAGGATGGTATAGAAAAATAAATCATAACTTTTTTTATCTAGAAATGAATAAACACATAGTTGGTATAAAAAATGTATTATTGTCAAATTATGAACATTTTCACGAATCACACTCGTCAGGTATAATGTTTTAGAAACAGGTATTATCTATGTTCATTGTAGAGTCGTTGCAGTTCTGCCTGTCGTTTCTCCTGCCGCTGCTGCTCGCGCTTAGCCTCTTCCTGAATCCTTGCTTCGTCTTTTCTCCTTGCTGCTTCACGACATTGTTTCATTAGTACGGATCTTCTTAGCTCATCAGCTTTATCCTTCCGCTGCTGCTCTTTCTGCTGCTGCTCTTTCCGCTGCTGCTCCTCCCGCTGCTGCTCCTTCCGCTTCTGCTCCTTCCGCTGTTGGTCCTTCTGCTGCTGCTCGCGTTTTTCCTGTTCTTGCCTCCTTTCTTCTGCTCCTTTTCCTTGCAATTGGGCGCGTTCTCCGGTACGATGCGACATGATTACCGTGGCCTTGTTAAACATTATATCAAGTATGGACCGTGATCAGTCGCTTGTGAAAGTAAGTATTGAACGATTGGGGATTGAACTCATCGATCATGTTTTATATACATTATCTTGAAACCGCAACGGAAAAGTCACTTGAAACATTAAGTCATATCGAGAAAACAGGAAAACTTTTCCTAATTACGCACGGATGTGACAAATCGCTCCAATAAACCGCAGCACATACACAAGTGATATCATTAAATATTCCCTATGTGGTTAATATACTATTTTTCCTGAATTTCAGGGTTTTCAACATGATTCATTATGATATCATTGACGCGCAGGTAGATTAGGCATTGACATTTTGTAGATACATGCGTGTATTTTACAAAAACAAAGACGGTCAACTCTTGATTCTGCCAATGAACCAGGCTACCCGTAAGTGTTTTTTGTTTTCAATTCGAACCACTTTAAGGGGGTCAAAAATGGCTATGTTTTACATGTTCCAAGGTGTTCTGGGGTTTTGGAAATTAAAAACTTCTATCCAGCTTGCCGCTATACTACTACCCTTTATTTAATAATAATAATAATAATAATAATAATAATAAAGATAAGAGTAGTAAATACTAGTAATAAACTCGAAATTTAATAGGCTATGATCTCATACTTGGGATATGTTGGCGGAGATATTGTTGTCGTGGGATATTGAAACTCCATACCACGTCAAAATATCCCAATGCTAATATATCCCATAGAAAAATATTCCTTTGCTTTGTAATGATGGAATCATATGAAATAACCTGCTTAATGCAGGGTTCCGGGCCTTAGTGCCTGTTCCACGAAATGTGCCAGGGTCAAGGTTTCGAAAATATTTTTTTTTTCAATGAAGGGATTAGAATTAGCCCTTTTTCTTTTCTAACCTAAACTGCCAATGAAACAGGCTACCCGTAGGTATATTTTGTTTCAAAATCGAACGATTTTAAGGGGGCGAAAAATGTCATGTTCCACATGTTCCAAGGTGTTCCGGGGTTTTGGGAACTTAGAACTTCTAGCCAGCTAGCCACTATACTACTACTCTTAACTTATCAATAATAATAATAATAATAATATATATATAAAATATATATATGTATATAAGAGTAGTAAATAGTGGTACTCGGTACATCACGTAGAGGTCTCAGTAGACTGCTCTCAGGTCCCAGAACCCTGGAACACCTTGGAACATATGGAACATGGGCATTTTTGACCCACTTATGGTGTTGCAATTTGGACAAAAAAATACCTACGTATAGCGTAGTCCATTAGCATACCAGATTGAGTATTTGATTTCGAAAATTTTGATCGATCGATTAAAAAAAAAATATTTACCATACCTACCATGGAACATTCTGTGGAACTAGGCTGGAACAAGAGGTGGACCACTCAGATGAAGAAGTATAAGGGCCCATTTGAACCATTCCTATCAGCCACTTCTTTTAAGCCAAAGACACCTCCCACTTCTGTCCCTAGCTAAGTGAGTGATGACTTTGAACTAATGCTTATCAAAAATCAAACCAGGATGGTTTGGCGGACTCAGATACCGATGGCTCTGACTTTGGCGACAGTATAAGGGCATTGGCAATGCATAGTCCTCACCTAGCTTATATGTCCTCAAAGAGTCCTATTCCTATTTCTATTATTTTTTTAAGTTCAAATCATTGAAGGATTGTATAGAAAAATAAACCTCAACTTTTTCATCTACAAATGAATAAACACATACCTTAGTACAAAAAATTTATTATTAACAAGTTATATGAACATTTTATTTAATTACACTGATTTCGTACAATGTTTCGGGAACGAGTATTACCTATTTCCTATTGTTGCGCCATTCTGCGAAGTTCTGGGTGTTGTTTCTCCTTCTGCTGCTGCTCCTTCCGCTGCTCCTTCTTCCGCTGCTGCTCCTTCCGCTGCTCTTCCTTCCGCTGCTCCTCCTTCTGCTGCTGCTGCTCCTTCCGCTGCTGCTCCTTCCGCTGCTACTCCTTCGGCTGATCCTCCTTTCGCTGATCCTCCTTCCGCTGATCCTCCTTCCGCTGCTCCTCCTTGCGCTTTTCCTGTTCTTTTTTCTTTTTCGTGTTTTATTGATATCATCTTGTCGATGTAGTACTCCATTGTATCAAGTATGAACCGTGTTCAGTCACTCGTGAGAGTAAGTATTAAAATGAATTAAAATAACTCATCAGCCATGGTTTATATACGTTATCTTGAAACCGCAACGGAAAAGCTACTTTGAAACAATGAGTCATATCGAAAAAACAGGAAATAACGCCTCTAATGACGCACATATGTGACAAATCGCTCCATTAACCACAGCACGTACATAAGTGATATCATTAAATATTCCTTATGTGGTTAATATACTATTTTTCCTAAATTCCAGGGTTTTTCAACATGATTAATTATGACATCATTGAGGTGCAGGTATATATTATACATTGACATTTTGTAGGTACATGCGTGTATTTTACAAAAACAAAAACGGTCAACTCTTGATTCTAAAGATTCATCTTGTCGAGATTTTCAAAATGCATTGTCATACTCCATATTTATTGGTATATGTTCGCGGGGATATTGTTGTCATGAGATATTAAGACGCGGAGTGGAACCATACCACGTCAAAATATCCCAACAGTAATATCCTATACACAAATATTCCTTTTCTTTGTAATGAATCATATTGAATAACGTGCTCAATGCAGGGTTCCGGGTTTTGGCGCCTGTTCCACGAAATGTGCCAAGGTCGAAGTTTCGAAAATATTTTTTCTTACAATGAAAGGATTAAAATTACCCTTTTTTCGGTTTGAATCTGAACTGCCAATGAACCAGTCTACCCGTAGGTATTTTTTATTTCAAAATCTAACCACTTAAAGGGGGTGAAAAACGTCATGTTCCACATGTTCCAAGGTGTTCCGGGGTTTTAGGAACTGAGAACTTCTAGCCAGCTAGCCACTATACTACTACTCTACTACTACTACTCTTTACTATACTTTACTACTACTCTCTACTACTCTTTACTATATATATATATATATATATATATATATAATAAATATATATATATATATAATAAATATATGTATATATAAGAGTAGTAAATAGTGGTACTCGGGACATCACGTAGAGGTCTCAGTCGACGACTCTGAGGTCCCAGAACCCCGGAACACCTTGGAACATATGGAACATGGGCATTTTTGACCCACTTATGGTGTTCCAATTTGAAAAAAAAATACCCACGTGAAGCGTGGTCTATTAGCATGCCAGATTAGGAATTTAATTCTGAAAATTCCGTTTTATCAATTTTTAAAAAAATATCTCACCATACCTACCATGGAACATTCTGTGGAACTAGGCTGGAACTAGAAGTGGAACACCTAGAATAAAATTTATGAGGGCCGATTTGAACCATTTCCATAAGCCACTACTTTGAAGCCACAGACCCTCCCACTTCCGTCTCTCGCCACGTGAGTGATTACTTTGAGTTAATATTGATCAAAAATCGAACCGGGATGGTTCGGCAGACTCAGATACCGATGGCTCTGACTTTGGCGACAGTATGAAGGCATTGGCGATACATAGTCCTCGCCTAGCTTATATGTCCTAAAAGAGTCACATTCCTATTCCTATTTCCTACAAGAGTCTATTTTTTTAATTTCGAATCATCAAAGGATTGCATAGAAAAATAAACCATAACTTTTTTTATCTACAAATGAATAAACACATACTTGGTACTAAAATTTATTATTGACAAGTTATATGAACATTTTATTCAATCACACCGATCTCGTACAATGTTTTGGGAACAGGTATTATCTATTTCCTATTGTTGCGTCATTCTGCGAAGTTTTGCGTGTTGTTCCTCCTTCCGCTGCTGCTCTCTTCGCTGCTCTTCGTTCCGCTGCTGCTGCTCCCGCCGCTGCTGCTCCTGCCGCTGCTGCTCCCGCTGCTGCTGCTCCCGCCGCTGCTGCTCCCGCTGCTGCTGCTCCCGCCGCTGCTGCTCCTCCCGCTGCTGCCTGCGCCTAGCCTCTTCCTGAATCCTTGCTTCGTCTCTTTTCCTTGCTTCTTGATAACATTGTTTCTTCAGTACGTGTTTTCTTAGCCCATCAGAGTCTCTCTTAATCCAGCCACTGCATCGCTTCATAATTATGATTAATGGTTGATTATGATAAAACTTTCAACTAGGTATAGACCGTGATCAGTTACACGTGAAAGTGAGTATTCAAATAAATTAGAATAACTCATCGGCCATGGTTTATATACGTTATTCTAAAACCGCAGCGAGACAGTCACTCGGAACAATAAGTCATATCGAACATACAGAAAATTTTTCCTAATTACGCACATGTATGACAAATTGCTCCCAAAAACCGAAGCACGTACACAAGTGAAATCATTAAATATTCCCTTTGTGGTTAATATACTATTTGTTCTGAATTCCAGGGTTTTTCAACATGATTAATTATGACATCATTGACGCGCAGGTATAGATTATGCATTGACATTTTGTAGGCACATGCGTGTATTTTACAAAAACAAAAACGGTCAACTCTTAATTCTAAAGATTCGTCTTGTCGAGATCTTCACAATGCATCGTCATACCTAATATTTATTGGTATATGTTTGCGGGGATATTGTTGTCATGGGATATTAAGACGCGGAGTGGAACCATACCACGTCAAAATATCCCAACAGTAATATCCCATACAAAAATATTCCTTTCCTTTGTAATGAATCATATTGAGTAACCTGCTCAATGCAGGGTTCCGGGCTTTTGTGCCTGTTCCACGAAATGTGCCAGGGTCAAGGTTTCGAGAATATTTTTTTTACAATGAAAGGATTAAAATTACCCTTTTTTCTTTTCTAATCTGAACTGCCAATAAACCAGGCTACCCGTAGGTATTTTTTGTTTCAAAACCTAACCACTTTAAGGGGGTGAAAAACGTCATGTTCCACATGTTCCAAGGTGTTCCGGGGTTTTGGGCAATCAGAACTTCAAGCCAGCTAGCCACTATACTACTACTCTTTACTTAATTATATATATATATATATATAATATTAGACAGATTCAAAAAAAGTCACTATTTTTTGTTTTTCGAAGAAACGCATTAAATACTTTCGGGAAGGTGAAAAATGATGCCTGTTAAAATTAAAGCTCTCAATAAAAATATTTAGAGGTCCCTCATCGCAAATTTTTATTTCCCATTCAAATAGCACGGGGAAAAAAAAATTCAAACTTTGACATTTTATATCTCGGCTTCAAATCCATGCACTAAATGAACGTCACATATTCTTGTAGAGAATTGAACGCTCTACAAAAAAGATTTTTTATGATTTTTCGATAAACTCAATCCTTCAAAAGTTATTCAAGGTTAAATTTAAATATAGAGTAAATTTCACTTTTTGTTCGAGTTTCCGGCAGAATGTTGAAACTTATTACTAAATATCATAAAATCTTTCCTGAAACAAAAGTTGAAATAGCATTAGCATAAATTTCCTAATTTTTAAAGAAATGACCAACAGTAGTTCACCCATATTCACAGTCTAATATACATATATATTAGAACGTGAATAACTTTTGAAGGAGTGAGTTCATCGAAAAATCATAAGAGATCTTTTTTCTAGAGCGTTCAATTCTCTACAAGAATACGTATCGTTCATTTTCGTGCATTTACTTGAAGCCGAGATATAAAATGTCAAAGGTTGAAAAAAAAAATTTCCCGTATTATTTAAATGGGATATAAAAATATGCGACGAGCGACCTCTAAATATTTTTATTATATATATATACTAGGGTGGCGCAAAAAAACCGAATATTTTTTTTCGATTCTCTTGTGATGATATGTTAGTTTTTTATGGTTTAAGAACCCTCACCAAAAATGAGCTAAAAAAAAAATTTTTGAAGGGTCACTCAAGATTTTTAAAATTTTCAAAAATCGTCAAAAATCGAATTTTTATTATTTTTTATTTTTTTTGCTCATTACGGTAGAATTTTATAGACGAAAAAAAATAAGTTTCTCAAATTTTTATCTCAAAATATTTATTTTTAAAGATCGCTTATAATTTTTTTATATTTTTAAGTGCATTGCATTAGATGTTTTCGAGTGACCTTTTAATATTCATACACTACGATCTCGATTTAAGCAAGAGCGGCGGGATTGGCACCGCTAGACACTTGCTTAAATCGAAGTTGCGCAAATGTCGCCCGTGCGTCCACGCGCATCTCACACCAGTCGGGAGCCGTGCCCGCTCGCAGACCGCCACGTCGATCGATCATGAGCCACGTCGATCGATATCCGCCGCATAGTGGGGACTCTTGCTTATATCGAAGCTGCATAAATCGAGATCATAGTGCATTAATATTTGATAAATTTTTGTCTCTTAATTAGTTAGATATCCGATAAAAATACACCACGAGATGAATAAAAAATTAAACACAATACTGAAAATATAATTTTTTAATAACTCGATGTTTCGCAAATTACAATAATAATACGATTGATTATATTTTCTTTGAGTACCCAATTTCTTTTAATTTTTTTTTCTTTCGTCGTATCTTTCAGCATTACGAGCATGTGAAAGATCTGTTTTATCGACGCTGCAGTAAAACAGAGTGTATGTTAATTTTTTCTACACAACCATTCCTTGACTATTGAACCGAATGATCTGAAATTTGACCAGGTGACAGGTGATTCTTATGGTGTTCCAATTTCAAAAAGAAATTACCCACGTGAAGCGTGGTCTATTAGCATGCCAGATTAGGAATTTAATTTTGAAAATTTCGTTTTATCGATATTTGAAAAAATATCTTACCATACCTACCATGGAACATTCTGTGGAACTAGGCTGGAACAAGAAGTGGAACACCTAGAATAAGAATTATGAGGGCCCATTCGAACAATTTCCATAAGCCACTACTTTTAAGCCGAAGACCCTCCCACTTCCGTCTCTCGCCACGTGAGTGATGACTTTGAGTTAATATTGATCAAAAATCGAACCAGGATGGTTCGTCAGGCCCGTAGTAAAAAACTCCATTGAATCGCCAATGGCAACCAATGGTTCTCATACGACTCCATTGGACAATGAATGGGGACCCATTGAGATTTCCGCATTTGTCAATGACGTACAGGGCTGACCATTGATCAGTGAATGGGTTTCCATTGAACATCAAATGCGGATGAACCGAATGATCATCATTACTCAATGATGCTCATTGGAAAGCCAATGCGGATGAATCGAACGATCATCATTACTCAATGATGCTCATTGGAAAGCCAATGCGGATGAATCGAATGATCATCATTTCTCAATTATGCTCATTGGAAAGCCAATGGGGATGTATCGAGCGATCAGCATTGCCCAATGGTGTCCATGGGAGGGTAAATGCTGATGAACGAAATGATCCGCTTCACCCAATGATGTCCATTGGAAAGTCAATGCGGATGAACTGAAAGATCGGCACTTCCCACAGATGTTCATTGGAACCCGAATGCGGCTAACGATGAAATGATCAGCATTTACCAAGGATACCCATTGAATAATAAGTAACTACGAATTATACAATGATCGACATTTATCAATAATGTCACTTCATTGATGACTGATCGAATGATGAGCAGCATTCGTTAACGATGTTGCAATCCATATTCGAGTTTCAATGCTGAACAATTGAACCCATCGATCGATGATAATTTTTCCGAATGCGATATTTCTCAAAAACGGTGGTGAATTAATAAAATTAAGTAAGAGTAGATGTCGCTGATTCTCATATATAAACCAAATAATTTCTTCAATTGTAATAAATGCTGATGATTATATCGATGATCAATTAATATTAGCATAAGCTCGGAAATTATTCGAAAGTAATTTAAAAAAAATATATTATAAGTTGCTCATCAAGTACGCGTACGTTTGGGATGAATGATTTTTAAAACCGTTTATTTTTAACATATACACATAATTTTATCAGTCCTTCTCAATCCGATTTGTGAGAGGAGAAACGTATATACTTTCATTATCAATCGTCATTTGAATACACTTACAATCTATTTTCTCAATTCTGAGCTTCAATCATTTCTATTAAATGTAATAATATATATAATGCGTATATAATTATTGGTCGTTATGCTAATATTAGCATTATGATTAACCTTACTTACTGATAACTTACATCATTTGATTATTTAATGCGTAATTCCATGTATATATAGCAATCATATGAAAGAATCTCCATTGATGATCCCATTTATTCCCCATTGCCTACAAAAACCAATGGAGGTGAATGGCGAATTAACTAGGGAGATTGTCTCCATTGAATCCCCATGGGATAATCCCCATTCCGTTTCAAATGGGGAATTCAATGGCGAAAATGTCATTAGAAAATTCGGCATTCATATCCATTGGTTTTGTGGGCAATGGGGAATGAGTGGCGAGCAGCAATGGAGATTCTTTCGTATAGTAAAAACTCCATTCATCGCCATTGAAAAAGCCCCATTCATTCCCCATTGCCAAAATAACCAATGGGGATGAATGCCGAATTGCCTAAGGGGATTGTCTCCATTGAATCCCCATTAGATAATCCCCATTCCGTTTCAAATGGGGAATTCAATGGCAAAAATCCCCTTAGGCAATTCGGCATTCATCTCCATTGGTTATTTTGGCAATGGGGAATGAATGGGGATTTTTCAATGGCGACGAATGGAGTTTTTTACTACGGGGGCTCAGATACCGATGGCTCTGACTTTAGCGACAGTACGAAGGCATTGGCAATACACAGTCCTCGCCTAGCCTGCATGTCCTAAAAGAGTCCCATTCCTATTTCTATGTCCTGATCACTTTAAGGAGGCCGAAAATGGCCATGTTCCACATGTTCCAAGGTGTTTCGGGCTTTTGGGAATTTAAACTTTTAGCCAGCTCGCAACTTTTAGTACGGCAAGAAATATTGGCAGGTGCATCCAAACTTTTGAGCGGAGTCGTAAACGGCACGCTTGAGCTCTGAAAAAAAATCGTTAAACTTATTGACGTCCTGACACAACTTCAGACGTTTATTTATGTACCTTACATTCTATCTCTCGTGTGCATTAATGCTTAGTCCTCCTACGTTCTTTCTGGCATTTTACCGCGCTCGCTTTGTCACTTTATAAAAGTCTTTGCAGTTTCACCATCGCATTCCCCTCTCCGTGAACGCTTCAAGATCCCTTCACTCAACTTTCGCGCTCTTCTTCCTTCAACTCCTGCGCTCTTTTGCCCAGTAACGGGCTCAAGCTATTTTCCCCCTTCCTTTTTCATTCCAAGAGTAATAGAGGGAAAGAGAGATTCGTCTTTCTCTGTGTGCGAGTCATTTCTAGCGGGTCTCTTTCAACGCGGGCAGCTTAATCAAAGGAACAAGGAGGCGCTCGAGAGAGCGAGAAAATGAAGAATGAGTCAGCTTGTCTAGCGCTGAAGTGCCTGGCGCACAGGTGCTTTTGCTCAACTCCGTAACCTGAAAAGAACTTTTCCCGGACGTACACACATTTGGAATTGAAAAAAGGAAATAATAATTAGAAAAAAAAAAGAAGATAAATATGCATAAAACATGCGACGTTCAATTGACGCGAGCAAAGACCAAGGAACAAGTTTCGAGCGAGAGGAATAATGGAAAGCGAAAGAGGAAGATGACGATGGGAGAGAAAGGAGAAGATTGGCGGAGAGGGAGAGAGATGGGGAAAAAAAATAAAGTGTATATTCAGAGCTTAATTGCTTGACTGCATAAGTAATGAGGAGTGGTAAGCGAGAACACGGAGCTCAGCGACGAAGCCCCGAAGGGTGCTTGAAAATTAAATACTATTCATAGGTTTAATCGCATTAACGAAAGATATAATGAGGCATCGTTGTACATTTTATTCAGCACAATGTTATTTTATATCGTTCCGATCGATTTGCACATCTGTGAAACTTTGCATCGAAATTCCATGAGAACAGGGTTGCAAAGAATGCATTACTTTTTTTTAATGCATTTGCATCTTCAATAACTATTAACCATTAAAATTCAATGGTTAATGGAAATTATTTCCATTATTCTTATTCTTCTTCTTCTTCTTCTTCTTCTTCTTCTTCTTCTTCTTATTATTATTATTATTATTATTATTATTATTATTATTATTTATATTGATGGTCAATGAAAATGCAATTGCATTAAAAAAAGTAATGCATTATTTGCAACCGTGCCCATTACAATGTAGTGTGTTAATAGAGAAAATTTCCATTACCCATTGCAATGTAATGTGTAATGGACAAAACTTTGATTGCAATTTTGGGAATGGAAAAATATAGATAGATAAATTATTGCGGTTTTGCATTACATGTTATTGACTTAGGACTTAGATTTTTAGAATTATAATGTAGATGCTTTTTAGAATTTGAGGTGAAAATCCAAGTCCTAAGTCAATAAAATGTAATGCGAAATTGCAATAATTTTTTCATCTATATTTTTCCATTCCCAAAATGGCAATCAAAGTTTTGTCCACTACACATTACATTGCAATAATAATATAGATGCTTTTTATAGTTATAATGTAGTGCTTTTTAGAATTTAAGGTACCTGAAAATCTAAGTCCTAAGTCAATAAAATGTAATGTAAAATTGCAATAATTTATTCGTCTAGATTTTTCCATTCCCAAAATTGCAATCGAAGTTTTGTCCATTACACATTACATTGCAATGTGTAATGGAAATTTGTTTCTATTACACACTACATTGTAATGGGAAGGGTTGGAAATAATGCATTACTTTTTTTAATGCAATTTCATTTTCATTAATCATTAACATTTTATGGTTAATGGAAATAATTTTAATGGTTAATGAAAATAATTTCCATCAACCCTCAAATTTTAATGGTTAACGACAATAATTTTCATTGACCATTAAATTTGAATGGTTAATAAAAATAATTTACATTAACCATTAAATTTTAATGGTTAATAAAAATAATTTCCATTAACCATTAAATTTTGATGGTCAATGAAAATAATTTCCATTAACCATTAAATTTTCATGGTCAATGAAAGTAATCTCTATTAGTCATTAAATTTTAATGGTTAATGAAAATAATTTCCATTGACCATTCAATTTTAATGGTCAATGAAAATAATTTCCATTAACCATTAAAAAAGTAATGGTTAATGCATTACTTTTTCATTAAAAATTTCGCAACCCCTGCATGAGAACATTGTTCGACCAAAGGTTAAGGGTGAAAGCCACTATTAAGGGTAAAAGAATTGTCATTGTTTGAGAATTTTTTCCACAGACATAATTAATTCTCAAAGGATCGGTTTCTTGTTATTTTGTCAAATATATGGGGCGTTCCACGCCAAATTAGATACTATTTACCTTTTGCATCTCCGATTATTTTGAATCTTTTGTGTTTCCGTATTGGTTGAAAAATCCATGATTTTTTTCAATTTTATTTTGTCAAACCATTTTCAAAATATCAATTTTTTATAAATTACATTCATATTTCTTTAAACGTCCATAACTTTGCGAAAAATGGGCTAAATGGGACATTTTTTTCAAAATTGTCGTTTTTAAATGTACCTTTGATAAAAAATATTGAAAATATTTTTCAAACCATATTTCTGTAAGATTTTCAAGTTTTAGACATAAATTATTGATTTACAAAAAACTCGTACTGATCGATTTCCTTAACATTTTTTTATGATGAATTGTCATTCATTCTACAACTTTTAAGCCTAAGTGGATAATGGGATAACGACGGGATCTTTTTTTCGACTTTTCAATTTCCATATTTCAGTTATCAGTGTTAAAAAATGTTGAGAAAAAAATACTATACACAGGAGCTACTATTAATAATTATCTGACACATAGTGATTATTAATTAGTTGACAGATTGATTTCAGGAAAAAGATGATACATGCTAAATAAAGTTCTTATTATGCTTGATAAAGTTTTTTTTATTAAGTAGCATTTATTTTTTAACACGTTTAAATATTTTATAAATTCGAGATTCAACAGATGATAAATATTCAAATCGTTCATTAAATGATTAAGATATACCTATTTTATTTCATTAAAAACAATGCCCATTGCCGGTGAGCCTGAAAAAATATTAATATTTATTTCCAACGCGGATAACTAAAATATGGAAATTAAAAAATTGGGAAAAAAATTAGATCCCATCGTTATTCCATTATCTATTTAGGCTTAAAAGTTTTGGAATGAATGACAGTTTTATTTTTATTTTTTTGAAATTCCTTTAAAATATTTTTTATTGAAAGTCCGTTCAAAAACAAAAATTTTGAATAAAACCTCCCATTTGGCCAATTTTTCGCAAAGTTATGGACGTTTAAAAAAAAAGTCACGTAATTTTTGAAAAGTCGATATTTTGAAAACCGTTCAACAAAAAAAAAATTGAAAAAAATCATGGAGGCCAATCAATATTAAACCATAACAATTTTTTGAAAAATCGGAGTGAAAAGTTAAATAGATCCCGATTTCCCGTGGAACGCCCCATACATTCCACCTATTTCATAGCAATTTTTATTGAAAAATGTTAGAAACAAACAGAGACATAAATATTACCCGTAGTAAAAAACTCCATTGAATCGCCAATGGCAACCAATGGTCCCCATACGACTCCATTGGACAATGAATGGGGACCCATTGAGATTTCCGCATTTGTCAATGGCGTACAGGGCTGACCATTGATCAGTGAATGCGTATCCATTTAACATCAAATGCGGATGAATCGAATGATCATCATTACTCAATGACGCTCATTGGAAAGCCAATGCGGATGAATCGAATGATCATCATTACTCAATGATGCTCATTGGAAAGCCAATGCGGATGTATCGAGCGATCAGCATTGCCCAATGGTGTCCATGGGAAGGTAAATGCTGATGAACGAAATGATCCGCTTTACCCAATGATGTCCATTGGAAAGTCAATGCGGATGAACTGAAAGATCAGCATTTCCCACAGATGTTCATTGGAACCCAAATGCGGCTAACGATGAAATGATCAGCATTTACCAAGGATACCCATTGAATAATAAGTAACTACGAATTATACAATGATCAACATTTATCAATAATGTCATTTCATTGATGACTGATCGAATGATGAGCAGCATTCGTTAACGATGTTGCAATCCATATTCGAGGTTCAATGCTGAACAATTGAACCCATCGATCGATGAGAATTTTTCCGAATGCGATATTTCTCAAACCGCGGTGAATTAATAAAATTAAGTAAGAGTAGATGTCGCTGATTCTCATATATGAACCAAATATTTTCTTCAATTGTAATAAATGCTGATGATTATATCAATGGTCAATTAATATTAGCGTAAGCTCGGAAATTATTTGAAAGTAATTTTAAAAAAATATATTATAAACTGCTCATCAAGTACGCGTACGTTTGGGATAAATGATTTTTAAAACCGTTTATTTTTAACATATACACATAATTTTATCAGTCCTTCTCAACCCGATTTGTGAGAGGAGAAACGTATATACTTTCATTATCAATCGTCATCTGAATACACTTACAATATATTTTCTAAATTCTGAGCTTCAATAATTTTTATTAAATGTAATAATATATATAATGCGTATATAATTATTGGTCGTTATGCTAATATTAGCATTATGATTAACCTTACTTACTAATATCTTATATCATTTGATTATTTAATGCGTAATTCCATGTATATATAGCAATCATATGAAAGAATCTCCATTGATGATCCCATTTATTCCCCATTGCCCACAAAAACCAATGGAGGTGAATGGCGAATTAACTAGGGAGATTGTCTCCATTGAATCCCCATTAGATAATCCCCATTCCGTTTCAAATGGGGAATTCAATGGCGAAAATCCCCTTAGGCAATTCGGCATTCATATCCATTGGTTTTGTGGGCAATGGGGAATGAATGGGGATTTTTCAATGGCGACGAATGGAGTTTTTTACCACGGGTACACATAAATATATAACAGAAAGATAAAATATAAAAATAAAATATAAATATAAAATATAAAATATAAAATATAAAATATAAAATATAAAATATAAAATATAAAATATAAAATATAAAATATAAAATATAAAATATAAAATATAAAATATAAAATATAAAATATAAAATATAAAATATAAAATATAAAATATAAAATGACCAAGATTCGCTTTTTTTATCCATTAGAAACCGAGATAATGATGCGGAAACAAAATACGACGTTTAATGTTACAGTTGCCTGAACAGAGCGGATTTGATAAGAGTACACGATGGAAGGAGTCCAGACAGTCCGACAATAGCGGTACTGTGCAATCAGGGAACGGAAGTCGAGGTACTGAGCACCGGTCCGGATCTGCACATCGTGTTCGTCGCGAATTCCGAGTGGCCTGGCCAGGGTTTCAAGGCAATGTTCCAGTTTCAACCACTGGACGATACACTACATCCGGGTACGTAGAATTGAGCAATTACATTTCCACAAAACGCCGAAGTGCACTTCGAATTGCTCGTAACATAATCAAACCAGCGAGAAATTTGAATGTACTCGAAACGACTAATTGGTTTTACCCTCTGGCACTTTGTGCATCCTCTCTGCAACATTCAGAATGGTCACCCATTATCGACTAATACCAATATAGCCAAGAATCATCAATGTTCCACGCATTCCAGAGCTTACCTTCAGAATAAAGCAATTTTAACCCATTTGCCGGTAATTTATCGACCAATGACAAATAACCAACAAGTTTTCTCACGAAAATTACCATCCGCCGCTTACATTCACAGAAATTCCTCCTAAGAAATCTACCTTACTCGCGAGCGATAACGACAGTCGGTAAAAGAGCTGCTTGCCGAAAGCTCCACCTACGGGGGAAATCATATCACAGAGGCGCCACCTTGCGGAGCTTTCGTGAACCATTTAAAAGCTGAGCCACCCCCAGTTGCATTCCCTAGTAGATTACCCACAGCTGATTCTCGCGTGGTAACAATCGATAAAGTAGTAGCATGAATTACCAGCAAATGGTAAGAGCAATTTCTACCTCAGTAGACAATGGTAATAGTAGAAAAGCTCCGCTCATCGAGCTGCTCAGTTTCTTCTACCGCCAAATCTTGAAAAATTCATCTTTCGTTATAAAAGAATGTTGATTCCAATTGGCGATAATGTGGCAGAAAGAATTCGTGTAATTTATTCGTGGAACAATACTGTGCGGAATTTGGCAATAATTTGAAGCACCGGATTGCGCATTTGGTAATTTGTCTTGCCTATCAGAGATATTCGAGCGGCGAAAAAGAACGAACGGGCGAACCACCCCGGGCAACCCAATTTATGAGGTAATAAATCATGAACGTGGACCCTTTGTATTAAGGTAGATTGGCTGTGTTCTATTGCACAAACGAACACGAACGTCGTGTTTATACAGGGCAAACCATACATATACCATGAGAGCGCATGCGCGCTCGTTACTCCCCTTCGTAATTAACGGCACTGTATATTCCGAGGATAATTACAATAATGTGTTGCAGAGCTAGACAAGGTCGTCCCAGGGGCTGTTACGGGTAACCCCAAGTACTCGGTCATCGGGCCGGCTGTCAGCGCAACGAGTAAGTATATATCTATATATATATACCTATATGTACCAATCTACGTGTGTATGTGGATGTCTCCAGGTACGTGAAGGTTTAATGAAACGCGATTTTCTCGTTATCCCTCGAATGGGACGATTTATCACATGAAAATCCAGAAAGACTAACCTCACTGATTAATCATCCAATTGTCTCGTATGATGGACAAACGAAAGATTGCAAGAACTATGGAACGCTTACAAATGCTTTTTCTTAGTCAGTTTGATGAATGATAGTAGGAGCTAAATCCTGGACGGGTCATACGAAGGCCAAATGAGCATCCCAGGTAGGAAATCTGAAGGCTGACAATGGAAACAAGCTTGTGCGAGCCTTGTTTCATCGAGCCTGAGTGAGACAGACCTGGGCCAAGTTTCATTGCACCGTTTAGAGCAGCCTGGAACCAAGACTAGCTGCTTAGCCTAAACTCAGGGTTATTTCAGGCTTTATTCAGCCAGTGCATTTTGAGGCTAGAAAATCAAGGCTGGATGCAGGCTTGTTTCATGTTGTGATAAAATAAAATAATTAGCCTTAAAATTCACCGGCTGAATAAAGCTTGAAATAACCCTGAGTTTAGGCCAAGCAGCAAGTCTTCGTTCCAGGCTGCTCTAAAAGATGCAATGAAACCTGGCCCAGGTTTGTCTCACTCAGGCTCGGTGAAACAAGGCTCGCACAAGCTTGTTTCCATCGTCAGCCTTTTAGTTAAGATTAAAATAATATTTTTTTCTGTATTTTTATGAAGAAAAAAATTAGCAATAAATGCGAGAATATTTTGAAATTGTGTATCTGAATAATATCTGAATAGTATCTTTCAAAGAATAAGATAATCAAAATAAAATTTAGTACATATATTCAATATGATATACATACACAAGCATATACATAAATTTAAAATATGTTATAAGTAATACAAATACATAAATGGTAATAATAACAATATAAATTAAGTAATAATATTCAGTATTATTTATTATTACTATTATTATAACAAATGTATTAATAATATTTATTATTATTATTGTTATTATTATTCATCTGATTCAATATTTGATTTTCTAAAAATTAAGTTAAAAGACAAGTTGAACCAAAAAATAGCCTTCGAGTAATGAAAATAAATTCTTAATACTATTTTGGTACGTATATTTATTTCTCGGCCTGGGTTCTATAAATACGATATTTACATCAGTATATCAAAAGTAGTCGGTGGTGTAGTGGATAGCGTCCCATTCTTAGGTCGTTAGTTAGGCTCGATAGGTAGGTAGGTTTCAAATCCCAGTCTGGTCTCGTACGTATTCTAGGGTCCGCGAATATGCAAGAAAACTAAATCAGTCGGAAAAATCCATGAACTTTCAAATTATCAATTTTTTTAAAAATTTAATTCATGTTGAATTTGAAGATATGCGTAAAACGAGGGTCGCGGGTTCAAACCCCACTGGGGGCAAAAAAAATTTTTTCTTAAAATTTTTTTTTCGTTACTTGACCCTTAGAAACTATTGATTATGAATATGGAACTGATTTTCATCGTAACGACTGATAAATATATGGAAAAAATAAATAATTCTGCACGGGTCATAAATGCTCGTAAAGGCTTTATTACGGCTCGTTTCAGGCTTAGTGCAGGCTTTTCTACTGTGCAAGAGCCTGAAACCGCGTTATCATTCAGAGGTTTTCCTAGGCTCAAAATCAGGCTGGTGCTCAGCCTGAATTAAAAAATGTGAGCCTTGTTTCAGGGCTTGGCGAGCCCTTTTTTCATCGTCAATTCCTACCTGGGATCAACCTTTTTTCAGAGAAGGCTGATGGAAAAGAATCCCTCCAAAATTTATTTCACTATTGGGTCTCGGTCCGGTTCAGCCTAATCATTATTAGCACCAGCTAAGCCATTGAACGAAATAAACCATTTCTCTGGTTGCACTTTTCAACGGCTAAAGAAACGACCCGATCCATCCAGGATTAATACAACGAAGCCAAGGAACCCTATGATTGTTTTTTTTTCCCTTCCCAATGGTCTTCGAGCAAATGCTGGATGAAAAGACTCTGACCACATCGACAAATTGCACAGTTTCTCATCAGTGCATAACGACAAACGGCAGAGCACGAAAGTTTGTCGTGTCAGGTTTAACTGCAAGCTCGGGCACGAAAGTTCTTCATCTTGCGTCTCTCGTGTGACTCCAAGCTTCGGTCCGCTGCTGCTACCCCGGTTGTCCATTCTCCAGGTTACCCATCGTCAGGGAGTTGCTTGAATGAGAAGTACCCAGCCCAAGAAAGTAAGGCCGAGAGAGAGAGAGAGAGAGAAAGAGAGAGAGAGAGAGAGAGAGAGAGAGAGAGAGAAGAATGGGATGGGAGACCTTAATCTCAATTTGTACATCTCCGTCAGGTCGTCGTATTTACTCATGCAAATCCACCTCTCCCTAATGCGGACCAACAACAGCAGCGGACAAACGGAGACGAGGAGCTGTGACTATATGCAAGCTCGAGGGCACGAGGGGGAGAGATATTGTAAGCGAGAACGGTAGGGAGAGAGAGAAGGGTGGGTTCAGACGGTGGAGTTTCCGCAAGCTCGCTTCGTCAACCCCAGCAGGAAGTTCAATGTGTCAGAGTGTCGCGCGATTATATATGGGGCATTCCACGCCAAATCGAACACTTTGGAACTCGACCCTTTTCGATTTGACTGAAACTTTTTTATTTATTTTTCACCCTATCGAAAACATTTTTTAGAATTTTTTCAAATTTTTACACCCAGCCGATAAAAAGTTATAAATTTTTCAAAGAAATTTGCTTTCCATTTTTCAAATAGCTATAACTTTTTCAAAATTTGACGTATCAGGACGATTTTTTTTTAGCAAAATTTTTGTTTTTTAATGTACTTTTAAAAAAAAAAATACAAAAAAATTATAAAAACCCATCTTCATCGTTTTTTTTTCAGATTTTCGGAAAAAATCAACAATCTCTCGATGATTACCATTTTTGATTTTTTTTTCTTTTTATTATATCAAACTTTGACATTTTCTGCAAATCCTCGAATTTTTTCAGAGTGGTGTTTTTTCGATTTCTATTTTTTTTTTCCAATTGAAAAAAATACTTTCTTTCAACTAGCCTTATTTCTCATAACACCATTCTGCAAATTTTTGAGGTTGTTCAGAGGACTTCCAAACTTGAAAGAAAAAATGGAAAATGGTAATCATCGAGAAATTTTCGATTTATTCCAAAAATCTAAAAAAAAAGATGAAGATACGTTTTAATTATTTTTTTATATTTTTTTTCGATAACTGTTTTTGAATGTTGTTTTCGAAAAAAATATAAAAAAATTATTAAAACGCATCTTCATCATTTTTTTTTTTAGATTTTTGGAAAAAATCGAAAATTTCTCGAAGATTAAACGCCCTCATAAATTTTGCAGAATGGTGTTATCAGAAATAAGGCTAGTTGAAATTTTTTTTTTCAAATGGAAAAAAAATAGAGATAAAAAAATCACCACTCTGAAAAAATTTGAGGATTTGTAGAAAATGTCAAAGTTTGATATAATAAAAAGAAAAAAAAATCAAAAATGGTAATCATCGAGAAATTTTCGATTTTTTCCAAAAATCTAATAAAAAACGACGAAGATGGGTTTTTATAATTTTTATGTATTTTTTTTCAAAAATAACATTAAAAAGCAAAAATTTTGTAAAAAAAATCGTCCCGACACGTCAAATTTTGAAAAAGTTATAGCTATTTGAAAAATAAAAAGCCAATTTTTTTGAAAAATTCATAACTTTTTATCGGCTGGGTGTAAAAACTTGAAAAAATTCTGAAAAATGTTTCCGATAGGGTGAAAAAAGATAAAAAAGTTACAGCCAAATCAAAAAGGGCCGGGTTCTAAAGTGGTCGATTCGGCGTGGAATGCCCCATATACATATTTTCAAGTCCATGCCCGGCGAGAACTGGCAAGTATGAAATGGCTGAGTAAGGAAAACAAGCGAAGAATCTTGAGACGCGGATGGTACCAGCGTAACCTGGTACCATCCCCTTTTTCTCTGGGGATACTTACGTTCGACCGTAAGACAAACTGTGTTCGGCATCTTCATACAGTGTTACATCGTGTAAGCCCTTATTCTCACGAGCCAGGAGCGTCCTTTTTTCATCATCCCTCTTTCGTCCGACTCCCATCCCTTTTTTCCTGGTCCTCCTCTCTCACTCTTCCTGTACGGCTTCCAAGAGGCTCACGGTAAGTGCTGTGAAAACTATGATGCACCTGGAACATCGAACGATGTAAAAACATCCCCTGTAAGCGTTTGAGCAACAAAGCCCCTCGCTATTACGTTTTCGTGCGACGAACAATTAATTTTCTAAGCTCCGTCGGGACACGCGTTTGCATACTCAAGCTCAGTGTCTCGATGAGAACAAACACAGAAAATCCAACAGCTTGATTGTACAGTGGGTCAAGGGTTGAAGGGGCCGGGGCGGGGTCGAAGAGTCGACTAACCAATATTTCGAACGGCCTAAATCCCGAATTTCACGATTACGAGCGTTCGAATAACGAAGCGCCGAAATCCCGAACGCCAGAAAAGCGACAGCGGAGAGAGCCGCCCCATGCGTAAGAGAGAGAGAGGCGCGCCTCCTCTCTCTCTTACGCATGGGGCGGCTGTCTCGACTTTCTCTTTTCTGGCGATCGGGATTTCGGCGCTTCGTTATTCTAACGCTCGTAATCGTAAAATTCGGGACTTCGGCCATTCGAAATATTGGTTAGTCGACTCTTTGACCCCGCCCCAAGGGGCCGGGAAGGAAAGGCGTTTTTTTTATCGTCAGGATTATTCCATGGTCGGTGAACAACGGAGTTGGACAACGACGTCGATTTCGAAATGTCCACGGCCGATTGAACAATGAAAACAGACTGTGGGTGGGAAAATCACGTGGGCACAGTATTGTAACCCGACGATGCATACGAAAGTCGTTACGGGGTCGCAATAAAAAGACCCACGGTGGAGCTTTTTTTTTTGTCAACCCATCCACGGCTCACACGCCACTGAATCCACATGATCGATTCAGTTCGCGTTCTCGTGTTCCATTTGTCGTGTGCAAACATAGCCAGTACATGGGCGTTAAGGCGGTATTCTGGCCTAGAGATGTACATATTGAGCTTTCTGTCGAGCTCGATGAAAATAAAACATACGGGGCATTCTACGCCAAATCGACCACTTTAGAACTCGACCCTTTTCGATTTGGCTGAAACATTTTTATTTTTTTATCCTATCGAAAACATTTTTCAGAATTTTTTCAAATTTTCACACCCAGCCGATAAAAAGTTATGAATTTTTCAAAAAAATTTGCTTTTCATTTTTCAAACAGCTATAACATTTTCAAAATTTTACGTATCAGGACGATTTTTTTTTAGCAAAATTATTGTTTTTTAATGCACTTTTTGAAAAAAAATACAAAAAAATTGTAAAAACCCATCTTCATCGTTTTTTTTCTTCAGATCTTCGGAAAAAATCGAAAATTTCTCGATGATTACCATTTTTGATTTTTTTTTTCTTTTTATTATATCAAACTTTGACATTTTCTGCAAATCCTCGAATTTTTTCAGAGTGGTACTTTTTCGATTTCTATTTTTTTTTTTTTCCAATTGAAAAAAAACTTTCTTTCAACTAGCCTTATTTCTCATAACACCATTCTGCAAATTTTTGAGGGGGTTCAGAGGACTTCCAACCTTGGAAAAAAAAATAAAAAACGAAAATTGAAAATTTCTCGAAGATTACCACTTTCAATTTCTGTTTTAATTTTTTTTTTTCATGTTTGGAAGTTCTCTGAACACCCTTAAAAATTTGCAGCATCGTGTTATCAGAAATAAGGCTAGTTGCATTTTTTTTTCAAATGGAAAAAAAAATGGAAATAAAAAAATGACCACTCTGAAAAAATTTGAGGATTTGCAGAAAATGTCAAAGTTTGATATAATAAAAAGAAAAAAAAGAAAAAATGGTAATCGTCGAGAAATTTTCGATTTTTTCCAAAAATCTAATAAAAAACGATGAAGATGGGTTTCAATAATTTTAATATATTTTTTTTCGAAAACTGTTTTTGAATATTGTTTTTGAAAAAAATACAAAGAAATTATTGAAACGCATCTTCATCGTTTTTTTTTAGATTTTTGGAAAAAATCGAAAATTTCTCGATGATTACCATTTTCAATTTTTGTTTTTTGTTTTTTTTTTCAAGTGTCGAAGTCCTCTGAACACCCTCAAAAATTTACAGAATGGTGTTCCAAGAAATAAGGCTAGTTGAGAAAAAGTTTTTTTTTCAATTGGAAAAAAAAGAATAGGAATCGAAAAAACACCACTCTGAAAAAATTTGACGATTTGCAGAAAATGTCAAAGTTTGATATAATAAAAAGAAAAAAAAATCAAAAATGGTAATCATCAAGGAATATTCGATTTTCTCCAAAAATCTAAATAAACGATGAAAATGGGTTTTTATAATTTTTTTGTATTTTTTTTTCAAAAAGTACATTAAAAAACAAAAATTTGAAAAAAAATCGTCCCGATACGTCAAATTTTGAAAAAGTTATAGCCATTTGAAAAATAAAAAGCGAATTTTTTTGAAAAATGTATAACTTTTTATCGGCTAGGTGTAAAAATTGGAAAAAATTCTGAAAAATGTTTGGGGTAAAAAAATGTGTAGGGTAAAAAAAGATAAAAAAAGGTTTCAGCCAAATCGAAAAGGGTCGGGTTCTAAAGTGGTCGATTTGGCGTGGAATGCCCCATATATTCTTACCATTTTTTTTTACATCATATTTATTGATATTTTGACGCTGAACAATATAATTTCGAGAAAAAAAAATGAAAATTAAATAAGTTATATGCTGATAAAGTTGGGGCTAAAAATAAGAGGTGTGCTGGCTGACACGATTGCAGCCTTTTTAGTCATCCGATACAAAATTTAAAAAAAGATTCTTAGTAAGAATATCGTTATAGCCCTTACCACAGAGAAAACGGGTAAAAAAAATTTCCAAAATGGCGGCTTCCTGAACAAAAAAAAAATTCAAAAAAAAAATTATTTTTTCAAAATGCTAGACTTTTTTTGGGCCTACAATTCTCTTTTCCTGTCTCACACTCTCACTCTTTTGTTCTCTACGATTTTGTGACGCATCTTCAGAATTGGAAACGAGCAATGAATTATCGAGGCGTTTGTATAACGTTGGGGATGATGATGTTGGCTGTATTTTTGTGGACACATGGTTTATGTAGACACACTCTGGTTCTTCGTGAAAAATAGCCCATTTCAGCGGAAGTGCCGGTGGTTGCGGAACAAGCAGTAAAAAAGTGAATTTCCAGTGTGCGTGTGTGTGTGTGTGTGTGTGTTCGGAACGCGTAAATTGTGAACCGAGCGTTGGATCGTCGAGTCGAGGACTGGGATATAGATACTAGCTTCAAATAGGATGTATATCTGTATTTATGGTCCCCGGTACCTAAAAAGACCACAATCTGCGACGTGGGACAAAATAAGGGCTGGTAGAGAGGCAAAGATAAGAAGATATTTATGAGGTGGATGCTATAATATGAAAATATGGATGACAATGACCGAAAGTGGTGATATACGACTTCGGCATTTTGGATAATGTAACACTGGACTTTATTAAGGGGTTTTAATCGTCAAAGTCAAAACAGAACTTTTTCAGACCATTTTTAAGGGTACTACAAAGGTTGGTGACCGAGATATCTAAAAATTTGTGCGTCGATACAGTGAAATTTTTTTCAGCCTTTGTTTGGCAAAACCTGATTTCAAATTTTGTATCTCGAATTTTCGAGATGAAAAATGTTTAACGTCATTTCCGGCATATTTTCGATTCAAACTACCTTTTCTACCTTCTTCTACCTTTTGAGGGTTCTTCACAACGCGATAATTATTTTAAAAATTATTCTTTGAAAAAATACCATTTTCAGGGTCTTTCGAGCCTTTTCAAGTTCCTCAGAAGCCAAAAAGATAAAAACTGGAGGACATTACCCTTAATTAAGAATGCAGCTGCTTTTGAGATCTGATCCAAGATGACTAAAACGAAAAAAGTGACTCACATTGTCCAGTCAATATTATGGTCTCATTCAGTTTCACTCCATCGTCCTTTTCGCAGGATATTTGATTTTGCAATGGTATTTGACATTCATGCGCGAATATAGATTATCAGGCAAATGGATCGTAAGTCATTTTGTCAGTGAAAAGAACGAGGTCACTCCCACGACAGAACAATGAGCTTTTGTAATAATAACAATGATAATAATAATACCAATAACGATTGGATGTCGTACATAAAGCGTATTCTCTTGATGCCTGACGCGTACTTTCGAATGCTTCTATACATTTATATATCTCTAAATATATGAGGTATTCCATATCAAGCCGACCAATCCTTGGACCCAACCATTTTTGATTTTGTTGCAAATTTTCTATTTTTCGTACGTACTAAAAGCAGTCTCTCAGAATTTTTTTAGATTTTTGTCTCAACCCAACTAACCACAATAAATTGTTCGAAATTTGACACATTTTTTTTTCGAATGCTCATAACTTTTAAAAAACCGGAGATATCGAAATATAACAGAAGATCATTTTTTTCCGTCTTGAGTTGCAGTTTTATAAGAAAAATACAAAAAAAATATCGATATTTATTTTCATAAGTTTTTTGAAGTTTTGAACACAATTTTTTTTTTTCAACTTGGACCCTTTTTATTTTTTTGAAAAAATTCACCACTTTTTAAGAGGCATTTTTACGGATACTAAAAAATTGGTAGTTTGTGCTTCTCATAACTTGTATTTTTTTTCTATTTTTTACCGCGTGTGAACTAAGGAATCATGTTTCCTCCTTGAATAAAAAAATAGAAAAAAAATACAAGTTATGAATATCACAAGCTGCCAATTTTTTATTATCTGTAAAAATGTTTTTTAAAAAGTGGTGAATTTTTTCTAAAAAATTAAAAGGGTCCAAGTTGAAAAAAGAAATATTTTGCGTTTAAAACTTCACAAAATATTTTTTATTTCAACTTAGACCCTTTTTATTTTCTTGACAAAATTCACCACTTCTTAAAACACATTTTTAAAAATATTAAAAAATTGGCTGTTTGTGATATTCATAACTTGTATTTTTTTTCTATTTTTTAATTCAAGGAGGAAACACGATTCCTTAGTTCACACGCGATAAAAAATAGAAAAAAAAAATACAAGTTATGAAAAGCACAAACTGCCAATTTTCTAGTATCTGCAAAAATGTCTTTTAAAAAGTATTGAATGTTTTCAAAAAAATAAAAAGGGTCCAAGTTGAAGAAAATAATATTTTGTGTTTAAAACTTAAAAAAACATATGAAAATAAATATCGATATTTTTTTTTGTATTTTTTTTTATAAAACTGCAGCGAAAGACGGAAAAATGTGATCTATTGTATTATTTTTATATATCCGGTTTTAAGAAAGTTATGAGCATTTGAAAAAAAATTGTGTCAAATTTGGAACAATTTATTGTGGTTAATTGGGTTGAGACAAAAATCTAAAAAAATTCTGAGAGACTGCTTTTAGTACGTACAAAAAAAATAGAAAATTTTCAACAAAATCATAAATGGTCGGGTCCACGGATTGGTCGGCTTGATATGGAATACCTCATATGTATTCAACAAGACGCGAATGGCACTGAAAATCTCGGGGTTCGTCTCTGGAACGAGCAATGAAAAGCCGTATACTACAGACTATAAAATCGTGATCCCATAGAGCTTATGTGACTTTCAGGAGGCAGCAACGCCAGCGGGCACGAGCGTTAAGCTTCCTCCCCCGCTTGCTTTTGTTCATCTGCGTTATGGATCGAGAAGGCAGAGGACCATTTCATCGTTGTCATCTCAGCGAGAATGCATCATCGCTCGTCGTTTTCCACGCATGACGCAGTGCGTAAGAAAACGTCTCCACCCATTTTCATTCCTCGACATTATCGGTGCCTCGCTCATCTTCTCACTTTGCTTCTGTTCTCTTGAATCTCACATAATGCATTGGCACGCGTATCCCAAGAAAATAATTCGGATTCGTCGTAAGAATTTACGTTCCTCGAACCTGGAGTCGTTCTTCCAGTTTTTTCTTCAGGGTCTCTCTTCCTTGATATTTCTCGTCGTCGACATTCTTTCCTGCATTCAATCGAGGACATTCGCACTTTAATAGCCCCCGTGAAATCTCCGAGAGTTCGCGATTGATCCACGATGGAAGAAAGAGGGATTTTCGTGACTCTGCTGGAGAATCAAAACGTCGATACGCGAGGATGTAAAAATAGTTATGGCGATAGTACATGAAAAAAAGGCCCAAGGATTATTCATGGATGTAGATATATTGTACAGCTATCCTGGAATTAAATTATGGGGAGTCAGAGGCCCTGAAATTAAGTTATGAAGGGTTACTTTACTTATGAGGGGTCTGAGGCCCTGAAATAAAATTATGAGAGGTTCATTAATTCATCGTGCGATAATGTAAGCTCTTCATTTAAAAAAAAAAATAAAAGTTAAGTAAAATAAAAAATGAAATGAAATAAAAATTATTCGTGAGAAAAAACAAGAAAGATCTGAAAAATATATTTTTTTAATGAACATTCATAAAAATTTTGAATTTTTGTGGAAATTATTGGTAGATTTGGATTCAGTGAGCAATACATCGACAAAAGAAAAAAATTCTCGCAACTTGGCCAAAATTGAATTGCTTCACTAAAATGGCTGGGATTTTTTTTTCGAATAAAATTTTGGCTTCTACATGCGCTCATTATTTTCGTAATAGTTAAAGCTTCAAAATCGCGTTTGGTTCATCCGATTCTGATCATTATTTGATTTTTGGCAAATTTTTAGAGTTCGACCATCGATTTCTGCAAATTCTTGAAGGGATTTCCATTTTTTGGGGTGGTTTCCAAAGTTCTCTCATTTCTACAAGAATTTAGCTATCGGGATGAACCAAACGGCATTCTCTAAGTTTAGTAACAGCCTTTAAGTAGGAAAAAGAAATTTTGGAATAGGTTGAACCGAATTGAAGTTATGAGCGCTTGAAATTTCGCTAATTTGAGATTTCCGAAAAGTCACCCAAAAATTACAAAATAAATTCTTTTATAATTTTTTATTATTCTGAAACGTCAGTTCGATTGAAAATTCACCACTGATTGCAAATCATGCAGAGTTTTTGTCGTAAACAAATTTATTTATCAGAAAAAGCAAGTCAAAACTAAAAAAAAAATATTTTTATATCACTCAGTACAATAATGGACGCTTTTACGTCCGCAAGCGGACGTGAAAACGTCCATATTGCACCTCGTGATATCCATGAATCATCTATCCAATGGATTTTTTCCGCTCGGTTAATCCAGTACTTTTTTGTACACTTCAGTGCAATTATCCCTGTGTTGACCATGAATTAGTACTGTCTTTTCTCGTGTACTCGGCTCATTGGGCAAAAGAGTCCGATTCTTGCAGCTTTCTCACTGCGGTTCTGATATCAATTGCTTTTGGCCCGATTGAAGTGGTCCAGGGTAAGCCATCGGGAAAGGACACTTTTCAGGGTACATGTAGGAGGAATGAGGCACATCGAAACGCTGGTGCGCCTGTTGTGTTGACTCTTCTGTCGCTTCACTGAAAGACACCGTCGATATTTTTGTTGGGTATAAGAACGAGAGACGGTAAAAATGGAGAGTCACGATTTGAGGTACCTTTTTTCGTGATTCCTGTCCACTGGAATGGGGATATCGAAGACGAGGATGAAGAGAAGGGTGAAGGAATGGAGAATGAACTGAAAGTGGAGTTCTTTTGGCTCGAAGGAACGGCGAAGAAGAGCCCAATGAAAACAGAACGGTAGAAGAAACTGACGCTGAGGAGAGGGGCAAAAAAAGGAACTCACATAAACCCTGGAAATGTAATAGAGTGAAGAATGAGCGTGGGATGAGATATTGGCTTATAGAAGCGGTACGATCGATGTGGGATGACTGTCAGTGCCGTGATGCCGTACACTTCATCTACCCTATTCTCGGCAAAATATCTATATAATATCTAAAAACTACCCCTTCATATCTCGTTCATATCAAGGAATTCGCGGCAGGTAACTCTCATCCTCCTTTCGCGTAGGAGGAAGAAAAAAAAGAAATATCCTCTAATACTCTCTTTCTCAACGCGTTCTGTATCAAGAACGTGCACTACGGTGCTTCACCCAATTTCTTGAACCCGTGAGATATCTGTAGGGCTTTACGAGACCGCGAATGCGACGTGTGTCGAATTATTTCAAAGTTAACATGTCTTCGAGTTTTTTTTTCCACATTGAAAACGAGCCAAAATGAGAAATCCGTCCCTTTTGAAGCCTTAATTTAATACAAATCCAAAAGGCACTTGCGAAGTCCTTAAGACCTCTTTCCAGACACCCCTAGTAAAAGTGTCCTTGTAGTCAGGAAAACTCAATATAGTTAGTACTGCACCCCAAGTAGAAATTGACGATGAAAAAGGGCTCATCAAGCTCTGAAACAAGGCTCACATTTTTTAATTCAGGCTGAGCACTAGCCTGATTTCAAGCCTAGGAAAACCTCGGAATAATAACGCGGTTTCAGGCTCTTGCACACAGGCTTGACCAAAGGCTGGTAGAAAAGCCTGTACTAAGTCTGAAACGAGCCTTAATGAAGCCTTTACGAGCATTTATGACCCGTGCAGAATTATTTATTTTTTCCATATATTTATCAGTAGTTATGATGAAAATCAGTTCCATATTCATAATTAATAGTTTCTAAGGGTCAAGTAACGAAAAAAAAATTTTTGAGAAAAAAAAAATTTTTGCCCCCAGTGGGGTTTGAAGCCACGACCCTCGTTTTACGCATAACCTCAAATTCAACATGAATTGAATTTATAAAAAAATTGATAATTTGAAAGTTCATGGATTTTTCCGACTAATTTAGTTTTCTTGCATATTCGCGGACCCTAGAATACGTACGAGACCAGACTGGGACTTGAAACCCACCTATCGAGCCTAACTAACGACTTGAGACTGGGACGCTATCCACTACACCACCGACTACTTTTGATATACTGATGTAAGTATCATATTTATAGAACCCAGGACGAGAAATAAATACGTACCAAAATAGTATTAAGAATTTATTTTCATTACCTGAAGGCCATTTTTTGGTTCAACTTGTCTTTTAACTTAATTAAAAAAATTCAAATATTGAATCAGATGAATAATAATAACAATAATAATAATAATAATAATATTAAATAATAATAAATATTATTACTTAATTGATATTGTTATTATTATCATTTATGTATTTGTATTATTTATAACATATTTTTAATTTATGTATGTGCATGTGTATGTATATCATATTGAATATATGTACTAAATTTTATTTTGATTATCTTATTCTTTGAAAGATACTATTCAGATATTATTCAGATACACAATTTCAAAATATTCTCGCATTTATTGCTAATTTTTTTTTTTCATAAAAAAACAGAAAAAATATTATTGTGAACTCAGCTAAAAGGCTGACGATGGAAACAAGCTTGGGCGAGCGTTGTTTCACCGAGCCTGAGTGAGACAGACCTGGGCCAGGTTTCATTGCATCGTTTAGAGCAGCCTGGAACGAAGACTGGCTGCTTAGCCTAAACTCAGGATTATTTCAAGCTTTATTCAGCCGTTGAATTTGAAGGCTAATTATTTTATTTTATCACAACCTGAAACAAGCCTGCATCCAGCCTTGATTTTCTAGCCTCAAAATGCACCGGCTGAATAAAGCCTGAAAGAACCCTGAGTTTAGGCTAAGCAGCCAGTCTTGGTTCCAGGCTGCTCTCAACGGTGCAATGAGACCTGGCCCAGGTCCGTCTCACTCAGGCTCGGTGAAACAAGGCTCGCACAAGCTTGTTTCCATCATCAGCCTTTTGATTTCCTACCTGGGACAAAGGTAAGCAAAATTAAAAATGGATATTTATAAATATCCAAACCTATGCAACCCCTCAAGAACACTAATCCGAAGAATAGACGCAGAATTAACGATCTGAGAACATCAAGACAAACGGTACAAGGCCGATACGAGTATCCGCTTACAGAGAGGGGGGACTGATCCGTGTACATCATTCAGCTGTCGGACAATAACCGAAAAGAGAAGCGGTTCATTGGTCCGCAGGATCTTCGGGGTCTAACTCGCTGCCAAAGGCTCGCATCCATTCCTAGATTCAGGCTGGGAATATGTGTGCCAAATTGTCTTCCCTCTGGGGTGTGGATGTTGCAACGGGGCAAAGGTTCTCTCATACGTATATACACGTATCTTCAACCCTGGGTTGGAACGTACCCCACAGTCCCAAACCTCCCTAACACTAATTGATCGTCCGATATTCTAGTACCGGAGTTGGCCGTAGCCGCAGCTGCATTAACCTTCCCAATGTTGGTGTTGCTTCCCTCGGATCCTCTGCCTCTCTCCCTCTCACTATGGTCCTTGTTGGTTCTCCACATATCTCGATGCTTCACGGATGTCGTAAATAAATTCACGAGGGACTCGAGCACGTGGATGTGTGTGTGTGTGGAGAAGTTCTCACCGCGTACAGACTCTGCCTTTTGCCCTTTTGCGTGACCAGTGACCGAGTTTCCTTCGAGAATCCACGCAGCCTCCCTCCCTTCGTCCCTCTTTTCCCCAAACATCCTTTTTCCTCGCTGGCCGAAACTCGTGGATTATTCTGATTGATGTTACATCGGGGAACCCAAGCTCTCTCTTGGCCCAAATGCGTCACCTTTTAAATATTACCGCTGACATGATTATTTCATTCAGTCCCCGTAACCTGAGCAAGAAAGCTCCACGTATCCGCCTTCCACCCGTGCTTTTTTTTATCTCTGCCACGATTTCTCTTTGCATCGATTCCTTTGGCAGATTTGTGGCCCTGGACCGGGTCCGTTTACGAGATCCTGGAATGGGGAAAATAGTGCGAGATCCTCGGATGTTACGGCTAGGATATACATAGGAATGAGGGAAGATAGAGTTTAGAACTGTGGAGCAAACGCGACACATCTTTCCGCAGTGCGGATGCAACCGGCTTTGGATTAGGTCGGCTTACACAAACGGAGAGAAGACAAAGTACTTTGCCACTTGTGCGAGCCGTTCTCTTTCTTGCTCCTCTTCAACCTCTGCGAATGGGGCAGACTATTAACATATAGCCAGAGACAATTAGTGTCTCGCTGTGTTTGCCCGAATATTTAAGCAGTAGATGACAACTTGGACGAACGTATTCCACGGCTCACTTTTTTTAAGAAGTAATTTTTTGAGGAGTAATTTAAATATTTTTTTAATTAAAGTATCGTTATACAATACTTTTTATTTACTGCTACTACTTATGAGATGTTCCATATCAAGCCGACCAATCCGTGGACCCGACCATTTTTTATTTTGGTAAAAATTTCCTAATTTTTTGAACGTACTAAAAGCAGTCTCTCAGAATTTTTTTAGATTTTTGTCTCAACCCAACTAACCACAATAAATTGTTCGAAATTTGACAGATTTTTTTTTCAAATGCTCATTACTTTTTAAAAACCGGAGATATCAAAATAAAACAAAAGATCTTTTTTTTCCGTCTTGAGTTGCAGTTTTATAAAAAAAATACAAAAAAAAATGTCGATATTTATTTTCATACGTTTTTTGAAGTTTTAAACACAAAATATTTTTTTCTTCAACTTGAACCCTTTTTATTTTTTTGAAAAAATTCACCACTTTTTAAGAGACATTTTTACAGATACTAAAAAATTGGCAGTTTGTGCTTCTCATAACTTGTATTTTTTTCTATTTTTTATCGCGTGTGAACTAAGGAATCGTGTTTTCTCCTTGAATTAAAAGATAGAAAAAAAAAGTTATGAATATCATAAGCTGCCAATTTTTTAGTATCTGTAAAAATGTTTTTTAAAAAGTGGTGAATTTTTACAGATACTAAAAAATTGACAGTTTGTGATTTCATAACTTGTATTTTTTAATTTTTTGAAAATTGGCCGTTTGTGATATTCATAACTTTTATTTTTTTCTATTTTTGCAATACAAGATATGAATATCACAAACAGCCAATTTTTTGGTATCTGTAAAAATGTGTTTTAAGAAGCGGTGAATTTTATCAAAAAAATAAAAAGGGTCCAAGTTGAAAAAAAAAAATTTGTGAAGTTTTAAACGCAAAATATTTCTTGTTCTATTTTTTAATTCATGGAGCAAACACTATTCCTTAGTTCACACGCGGTAAAAAATAAAAAAAATACAAGTCATGAGAAGGACAAACTACAAATTTTTTAGTATCTGTAAAAATGTCTCTTAAAAAGTGGTGAATTTTTTCAAAAAAATAAAAAGGGTCCAAGTTAAAAAAAAAAATATTTTGTTTTTAAAACTTCAAAAAACGTATGAAAATAAATATCGACATTTTTTTTTGTATTTTTTTTATAAAACTGCAACTCAAGACGGAAAAAAAGGATCTTTTGTTTTATTTTGATATCTCCGGTATTTTAAAAGTTATGAGCATTTGAAAAACAAATCTGTCAAATTTCGAACAATTTATTGTGGTTAGTTGGGTCGAGGCAAAAATCAAAAAAAAATTCTGAGAGACTGCTTTTAGCACGTAAAAAAAAATAGAACATTTTCAACAAAATCATAAATGGTCGGGTCTACGGATTGGTTGGCTTAGTATGGAATAGCTCTTATATTATTATTATTATTATTATTATTATTATTATTATTATTATTATTATTATTATTATTATTATTATTATTATCATTATTATTATTATTATTATCATTATTATTATTATTATTATTATTATTATTATTATTATTATTATTATTATTATTATTATTATTATTATTATTATTATTATTGTTATTACTATTTTCATGGCGTCACTTCCAGATCATCAACAGAATCGCGTAACATCCCTCCAACCTTAAACCCTCAAAAGTTACACCCCTATGAATTCAAATCTCCGGATCGCGTACGGTTGATCTAGACCTCGGGATCAGAGACCAGAACGACCGTACGGTTTGTAATATGTTCAGCAGTTTGTACGAGTAAATCGTTAAGCAAACGGTTTATTACCGTGCATAAGAGAAAAGAGGTATTCAGTTTGTAAAAAGATTGTATTTTACCCGAATGGAGACGGCGGTTTGCGATAGGGGAGGCCGCGTTTTGTAAACTCCCTCCGGTAGGCTAATGACGCGAAACATTAAAGTTGCATTACACGAGGAGTCAGGAACGGGAAAAACATTTCTCACCATTGCTTGTCCACTGTGAGAGCGTTAGAAATTCGCCGTGTCGCCCCGGAGTTCCCAGCCAAATCGTCCAGCGCGGCCGCAACCATTTACCGTGACGCTAGATTATCGCTCCCTTATATATATGGGCCATTCCATGTCAAATCGACCACTCTTAACCCCGGTCCCTTTCGATTGAAGTGAAACTTTTTTATCTATTTCTACTCTATCAAAAACATTTTTCAGAATTTTTTCAAATTTTTTTACCCAACCGATAAAAAGTTATAATTTTTCCAAAAAATTGGCTTTTTATTTTTTAAATATCTATAACTTTTTCGAAAATTCACTTATTGGCACGTTTTTCTTCAAAATTTTTGTTTTTAAATGTACTTTTCAGAAAAAAATTATTCAGACCGATCTTCAACGTTTTTTTTTTTTTTTTTTTTTAATTTACGGAAAAAAAATGAAAATTTCTCAATGATCGCAATTTCTTTCTTTTCTTTCTTTTTTTTTATAGAAACTTTGACATTTTCTGCAAATTCTCCGAAATTTTCAGAGTGGACTTTTCGTTTTCTATTTTTTTTTTTTTCAACGAAATTTTTTTTTTTTGTTTCAACTCAGCTTATTTCTCATAATACCACTCTGGGGATTTTTGACGATGTTGAATGAACCTCAAAGTTTGAAAAAAAAATAATAAATGAAATTGAAAGTGGTAATCATCGAAAACATTTCAATGTTTTTTGAAAAAGTAAGAAAAAAAATAGAAGATAGTTCTGAATAATTATTTTAAACTACATTTGAAAACAAAGAAAATGAAAAAAAATGTTATTCGGTTCATTTTTGGACAAACAACAGGCTTGTAAAATTTTTTAAATGATGTTTATTTTGTGATGGAACTCGTTTCATGTTTTTTTTTCAACACTTCGCTTCTTTTTTGTTTTATTATCCAAAAACCATAGTTTACTAAATAATTTTATTTACCATAGCTATAATTCCATCACAAAATTACCACTTAAAATTTTTTTAAAGCCTGTTGTTTGTCTAAAAATGAACTAAATCACAATTTTTTTTAAATTTATTATTTTGTTTTTTATTAACGCCGAGGTTCTCTCAACATCTTCACAAATCCCCAGAGTAGTATTATGAGTAATAAGCTGAGTTAAAAAAATAATTATTTTCAATTGAAAAAAAAAATAGAAAACGAAAAGTCCCCAGACTGAAAATTTCAGAGAATTTGCAGAAAATGTCATAGTTTCTATAAAAAAAAAACATTTGAAAGAAAAACATCCCGATAAATCAATTTTTTAACAGTTCATAGATATTTGAGAAATAAAAAGCCAATTATGTTAAAAAATAATAACTTTTTATCAGTCGGGTAAAAAAATTTGAAAAAATTCTGAAAAACGTTTTTCATAGAGTAGAAAAAGATAAAAAAGTTTCAGCCAAATCGAAGGGGGTCGGGGTCTAAAGTGGTCAATTTGACGTGGGATGCCCCATATACGTATACCACAACCATGTAAACTCTTCCTACCGAATCCCAAGTCCCAACGAATTGTGTTGGCTACACGGATATACATACTTTATGGAAGGTCCACTCGTCCTTTATATCTATACAATTGGACCTATAGCCGGGTGCAGAAATGGACGTGTAAGGGTACAGTGGAAGTTGAAAGGAAAAAGGAGAAAAAAAGTAAAAAAAAAAAAATTATGCGGAACTGCGGTCGAGGTTGGTGCGCACACCCGTGGCCAGTCCCACGCGCCCTCTTTCTCTCTCTGTGTGATAATAAAAATACGAATGCACCCTCCTCCAGTATCGTGGTTTCCCCAAAGCTATATGCTTATGCGTGCTCGGTTCTTCGTGCGAGTTTGTGCGAGTCTGCGAAGCCAGGGCTAGATTTGCTCATTTCTTTTGTTTCCTACCCCCGTTACTCTCGAGGGGGGGGGGGGGGGGGTTCAAGTCGGGGGGACACGCGAGACTTCGTTTACGTTTGGTGAGGAAAAATAAGGAGGGTTGCAGGGTAAAAACCAGATCTCCCTCCCACTTATATATAACGAGCTCCGGTAAAATTGGTGACTCCGAGCTTTTATAAACTCACCCCCTCGCGACATACCTATTTGCCCGTATAGCTAGGAACCTCCCGAGACATTTGTATCACCGAGTTATTACCAGTTGAGCTTCTCTCGTTCGGCAAAGTTGCGCAATCGTAAGTAAAAGAAATTATAGTCAAGTATAATATATGGGGCATTCCATCCCAAATCGAACAGTTTGAAAAACTTTTTTTTTCCTCAATTTTTTTTTATATTTTTGAGTGCCCATCAAAAGACCCTTCCTGTTAAATTTTGAGATTTTTTTGATTACCCGTTCGAAAGACATTAAATTAACAAAAAAAAAGCGCTCTTTTTTTTTGTATTTTGGTCATAACTTCTTTAATAATGGTCCAAATTAAAAGTTTTTTTTTCAAAATTTTTGTTTTTTATGGCTTTTTCAGAAAAAAATACAACAAAAATGTTTGACGTGTTTTTCAAGGAGTTTTTTGAGTTTTAAACGTAAAATCGCGTTTTGAAAGGGGATGTCTTTTTTGATTTTTTTTAAATTTTTTCGTTCCAAACATCTATCTATTCAACAATTTTTAAGACTAGTCCGATCGTAGGATCTAAATGACTACTATTTTTTTTCGATCTTTGAAAATTACAAAAATAATTTTTTTAAATAATTTATTATGAATACCAACTTTTGTTACTGTATAGTATTTTTTTTCAATATTTAGAATTTATTTTGACACTTTTTTATTGTTAACACGTTCTTAAAATTAATAATTAATCGTTAAGTCTGTTTATGAACGACAATAACATCAGTTTTTATTTATTCATCTATTTTTTTGAAAACCTTACATATACGATTATTTCCTGAATTAGAATATTCCTTTGCCAATACATTTCCGTTGCTCATTGGAATAATTGAATGAAATTTTTGGAATCAACAAAATCTGTCATTCAATACGTCCAAACGAATATTTAGTTGGTACAATTCAATATTTTTTTGCCTGAATAATATTGAATTGTACCAACTAAATATTCGTTTGGACGTATTGAATGACAGATTTAGTTGATTCCAACATTTTTTCTTCTCAGTGTACAATTCTCGAACTGCTGTTATTTGCTCATCGATTAATTATCAATTTTAAAAATCTGTTAACAATGAAAAAGTGTCAAAATTAATTCAAAATGATTAAAAAAATACTATACAGTAACAAAAATTGGTATTCATAGTAATTTATGGAAAAAACATTTTTTTTTGAATTTTCAAAATTGAAAAAAAAAAGTATTCATTGAGATCCCACGATCGGACTAGTCTTAAAAATTGTTGAATAGATAGATGTTTGAAACAAAAAATTAAAAAAAAAAAAAATGACATTCACTTTTAAAAGCGCGATTTTACGTTTAAAACTCAAAAAACTCATTCAAAAACACGTCCAATATTTTTGTTGCATTTTTTTTCTGAAAAGTCCATGAAAAAAGAAAAATTATTAAAAAAAAAACTTTTAATTTGAACCATTATTGAAGAAGTTATTACCAAAATACCAAAAAAGAGCGGTTTTTTTGTTAATTTAATATCTTTTGAAAGGGTAATAAAAAAAAATCTCAAAATTTAACAGGAAGGGAAGGGATTTAACTTCTGATGGGTACTCAAGAATATAAAAAAATTTAGGAAAAAAAAAAAAGTTTTTCAAACTGTCCGATTTGGGATGGAAAGCCCCATATATATGAGGATGAAAAGAATCGAGGGAATTCGGACTTCCTACCGATCGCGTTAACGTTTTTGCAAAAGTTCTGCGGCTCATAACAGGGGCGGAGGGAGGGACGTACCGGAAAACGGTAGCTATCGTTTGTGGGACGGGCGAGCAATTATCATTAGTTGCACTCGCGCGCGACGACAGAGAAGAAAGACACCGAGGGGTTGGACGAGACTTTTGCCGTGTTATATGAAACGAATTCAGCACAAAATCTTGGCCGGAAGGGGAGAGATAGAGAGGCTTACAGTTTTTGCCCAGGCGGTGAAATACGTATACGCGCCAGATATATACGACCCAAGACAGAAAGGAAGAGGGTGAAAGAAAGAGCTTCGGAAATTCTAATAGAACGCGACGGCATCAGGTTTCAGTATCGGAGTTTGTGTGTGGGGGGGGGTCCCTGCGACCAAGAATCGGGAAAGCCGCGAGCAAAGTAAGGAACAAAAAGAAGAGAGTTATCCCGCGGGCATCTATAGCTTATGATTATATAATACATATATATATAAAGCTCGGAGCACGATTCTCAGCAGTGCTAAGTTTGTGCCGAAGTTGTTCTAAAGTCGTTATCACGCAGAGAAAACTATGGCAGAGAGAGAGAGGAAGGTTGGAGGCTCGGCTAAACTAATCGGCTCGGGTGGGCCTCGTCGGGGATGATGTCTAGAGGGAAGAACGGATGGAGTTTGGAAAAGCCAACGTAACGAAAGCTGAGAAGGAGAGGTTAAAAAAATTAGGGGAGGAAATAGCGAGGAAGAGGAATGGAATGACGAGGATGGAAGAGAGAAGCCTGGGCATCGGATCCTGAAGCTCCAGCAAAACACCAGAGTTTTCCAGCGGGAAAGCGTAGCCAATCGTTCTGCAATGTGAAACTCACTGGGCTACATGTATACAACGTAGCTAGAACAGCCAGAACGAGAGAAAGAGAGATGGAGGAAGGTACATGTGGAGTTAGCTTTTATCCGGTAGTTCCTGAAGCCTCGACTGTACTCCGCGTCCTTCTGTGTACTTATCCAAGCTCGTGGAACGGATAACAATCCGATAAAATCTAATTTAACCCCTTCTCGAGTCGGACCGATACGAGGGATGCGCAGGATAGACAGAGTTCCTTCCCTCCCTTTCTCTCAGTGAGTTTGCTCGCTTTACCGAGCACTCACCGGTCGAATATCCCAGTCCGGAGTTGCCCCTGGCGCGGGATACAAACTGGAGACTCTCACCGAGAAGGGGCCTGATACATTCTGTGGTCGAGTGACTCGAAGCTGCGGCGTGGCAGACGGGAAAATAGAGGCGCGATACCGGGATGGAATCGGTGGCGAGATGTCCTCCCCTTCGTTCCAATGCTGAAGGTACCTTTCCCTCCATCCTTCTCGCCCTCACACATCCTCTTCCTTTCTGTTCTTGTACATGTGTCCCCATTGCCGGCCGATCTCTCACACATCTACACTCCACCTTTCGTATCATAGTTCTCGGATCCGCACACGTTGCGAGGTCATCCCTGTGTTTGTACGAGGATTCTGTATGGAGGTGAACATCAGGCCAAGAATATACAGACCGAGGGAACTTGGATACACGTCCCACCAACGGAACGTGAAATACGTGGATGCCGAATCAAGAACTGCCTCATGACGTTGACCCAAAGCTTCCATCAGACCATTCTAAACTATGGGGAAGGCGCGCGCGTTCGTGTGGCTCCGCGTGGGCAGCTTAATTTGGTTTTGCCTGCGGCAGTTTCCAATGGTGTACTATCACCCCTGGGGCTACTGGCCACACTCGAGCTACGATTGTAATTGGCAAGACCAAATCCTCGGGTCCCCTGGATGCAGGGTTTATGCGCTGGCACATAAACAATAGGCACGATGGACTAGAGGCATGGTTACAAATCAGAAGATTAGTCCTGCAAGTCGAAAGACCACTTTGATTGGAATGGTTTGACAGGGCAATAATTGATGAATGTTTCCTGAAAATTGGAAGGGTCTCGGATCAAAAATCACAGAATTGCAGGGGTTGACACCCCCTGAGGGAGGGTGCTCCTATCTCATAAATCCATTTATCAATTTATCCATTATCAATATTCCCAATAACTTTGATCAACGTTACTATTTGAATAAAAAAGTAAATGCCTCGTTGGTGTGTAATTTCAACGCGGACGCGGTTGGTGATGAAAACTTAATTTGAAAGGCGCAACATTCGTCGGAAGCGCGTGTCGTCAAATATTCCATCGTCACTCAAGCATCAGCCCAGTTTTGCCGAACGGAGAGGCTTCCTCCGCAAGAGTTTAAACGTCGGTCACATCGTGACGAACTTTCTCGATGCTGTACCAAAAGCCACAGCCTCTCTCGCGTAACCTCAAGTCTCGAGTCCCTCAGGCGTTGACGAGGAATCGCTCGACTTCTCTCATCACAACCCTCCTCTCTGCCTCCTCAACCCAAGACGTTGCTCTTTCACGCGCTTTACTCGTTCACACCGTCGCGTCTTTTCATCGTCCCCCATCCCCATCCCTCATCCCTTGCCCTTTCCCCAACGTATACACACGGAAAAGCCAAACACATCGATCGATGCGCACTGTGACTTTGCCGTTTAATGTGGAGCGTGCCATTCTTGAACAAACCTCAATGTTGGTAGGCTGAAGTCACTTGGTACCGGAAAACCGCAGACGAGAAACTTTCCGTCGCATGGCACGGAGGAAAGAGTGTATATGGGGCGTTCCATCCCAAATCAGGCAATTTGAAAGAGTTTTTTTTTATTTTCTCAATTTTTTAAATATTTTTTAGTACCCGTCAAAAGACCCTTCTTGTTAAATTTGGAGATTTTTTCGATTACCCGTTCACAAGATATTAAATTTGAAAAAAACGCTCCTTTTTTGGTTTTTCGATCATAACTTCTTCAATAATGTTCCAAAATGATTGATTTTTTTTTTATTTTTGTTTTATTATAGACTTTTCCGAAAAATGTACGAAAAAAATATTCGACGTGTTTTTGAATACTTTTTTTGAGTTTTAAACTTTGAATCGTGTTTTCAAAAGTTAGCGCAATATTTTAATTTTTTTTTTTTTTTCATTTTAAACTTCTATCGATTCAACAACTTTTAAGACTAGTTGGGGCATGGGCCTTCCATAATTACTATTTTTTTTCATTTTTGAAAATAAAACAAAATCTGTAAATTATTTTGAATACTAATTTTTGTTACTGTATAGTATTTTTAAATCATTTTGAATTAAGGCTGACACTTTTTTATTGTTAACAGATTTTTTAAACTAATATTTTAAAAAAGAATACGTGCATAAATAAAAACTGTTGTTGTTATTGTTCATAAGCAAACTTAACGATTAATTATGAATTTTTAAAACGCGTTAACAGTAAAAAAGTGTCAAAATAAATTCTAAATAATGAAAAAAAATACTATATACTATACTATACTATACTGTACTATACTATACTCTCTATACTCTGTATACAGTAACAAAAATTGATATTCATAATAATCATCCGAATTTTTTTTTTTTTTTTAATTTCCAAAAATCGAAAAAAATTAGTTATTATGGAAGGCCCACGACCAGACTGGTCTTTAAAGTTGTCGAATAAATAGAAGTTTAAAATCAAAATATGCCCTCACTTTGGAAAACACGATTCAAAGTTTAAAACTCAAAAAACTTATTCAAAAACAGCTCGAATATTTTTTTTGTATTCCTTTCTGAAAAGGCCATAAAAAAACAAAAATGTTGAAAAAAAACACTCAATTTGGACCATTATTGAAGAAGTTATGACCAAAAAAACAAAAAAAGAGCGGTTATTTTAAATTTCATATGTTGTGAACGGGTAATCGAAAAAATCTCAAAATGTAACAGTAAGAGTTTTTTGATGGGTAATAGAAAATACTAAAAAATGGAGGAAATAAAAAAAAAGTTTTTCTAAGTGTCTCATTTGGGATGGAACGCCCCATACACAACGAGAAAGGAAGGAAGGGAGAGGGCTGAAGAAGAGACGTCAGGTGAGCGCAAAAGTCGTGCCATTTTCATCAACGTTAGCACGTCCATTACTTATAACGCTTAGTCACTGTGTCATCATATGAAAGGGGAGGGAAACAGAGAGCAGGAAAAAGCATTTAACCGCTCAAAATTTATATTCTCCTTTCCATGCAACGCTGATATATAATATTCCATCATGATTCCTCGCATTACCAGGTAACCCGAGTACTCGTCATGACCGCGTTGTCATATAATCCGGTCTGTTGACCCACTCAAAAGTTTCCACCGGGGTCGTTATTTCCGCTAAGAAATTCATCGCTTCACGCTCCTGTTTTCTCAATCGTCTCCCTCGCTCTCTTTGCCTCGTTTCCAAGCCAATTTCATCGCGCAAAAGGCTCACCATCACGAGGGAGAATCAAGCAAAGCTCCCTACGGTTGCTATTTTCATTAAAAGTTAATTCACGAAATTCCCACACTTGGAGATGCGAAAGCTTGTGGCTGCCTGTTTGAAGGGGCGCAGCCCTGTTTCTGACCGAGCTTACGCATCGGACGAAAACTGAGTCCTGACTGAAAATTAGGATCAGCCAACGACGACGTACGTCAGCTAATATTTTCATGGGGTCTCTCTGTTGGAGTCCCGAGCTTTCCATAACACTGCGGATGAGAAAAGCTCGAGAGAAACGGTGAACCAAACTACGTGCTCTCACAATGCACATATCTGCGCCAACGTTTCGCCAGCGAATCGTGCACGTATACAGGATGTTAAGCAATTAGATAACCTGACTAGGTTTGCCGTGTAGAGAGCATCAAGACGAAAAATTTGCTTTTTTCAAAAATTTTGTATGATTAAAATTGGCTGAGTTATCAATGTTTTTAAAGTTGACCAATGAAGGCTACAATCTGGGAGAAATGCCGCTGGTGGGGGTTTTAACGCCACGCCCACCGTTACCCTCACCACGCGGCTCACCAGTAGCATTGCTCCTAGATTCTAGCCGTCATTGGTCAGCTTAAAACATTAATAACTAAGCCAATTTTTGTCGTATAACAATTTAAAAAAAAGCTAATTTTTCGACTTGGCGCGCTCTACACGGTGAACCTAGTCAGGTTATCGGGTTACTCAACACCCTGTACATGTTCAATAATAATTAGATGTGCCTCCCAGTGCATGGTATTTCTAGTCCTTATGCCCGTGGACGTGGGAGGGTGTCTCCGAGCTTTGCAGAGCCGACACAGAGCTCACCTTTTGACCTGGGAAGCGAGTGCGAGGACCGTGCGAATACAAGAGCTTTTGCTGGCAGTAGAGTAGCACATCTCTCGAGGGACAAGCTTCCAACGAGAGCCAGGGAAGAAGAAAAAGGAAATATAAAAAAAAATTTTTTTTTTTTAATGAGCGGGAAAAGGAAACAGCTAGAAAGATCAAGCCAGGAGCGAGAGCAGCAAGGCGACGGGCAGCATTTACCGTGCTGTGCTCATTCACTCAAAGTAAGTATGCACTTTCAGCTCTCTCTCCCATCACTACTTTCTATTTTTTTCTTTTTTTTTTTTAGTTTCCCCACCAGCAACGAGAGAGAGAGAGAGTGCAAAAACTGAGGGAAAAAACACGAATTTTTCAGAGTGGAAGCGATAAAGGGCTACGTGAAGTCTGAGAGAAACGTTGACGCACAAAGTTCTTCCTCGCAGGACGTCACTCATAACGAAAATTCTATTTTTCACGAGTATGTCCATTTATGTATGCAGAAAATTCCACCCTTTTTTCCTCGCTTATTTCTCATGTCTTTTGTTCCGAGCTTCACCTGAAACGTCCTTCCCATCTCTCGAAAACTTTCCGGTCTTCACTGAGGGTGGAAAATTCCACGATGATGTACGGTTTTTTTTCCCGAGAATTTCAAAGATTCTTGTGCGGTTCTGCCGGAGCTTGCATGAGCTTTTGACGCAATGTCCGATCCTTGATATTCTCAAGGATGAAAGTTTAGGCTCAAATTGGGAAAATGGCTTTTCTTGCACTGAGAGAAAAAATTACTGAATGTGAGAACATGAATTTATTTATTAAATGAAAGTATTAATTCGATTACTTATTTGTTGAACCAAGAAAATCACTCTTCATTTAAAAAAATATTTTCACGAATCTATTACTCCATTATATTAAACTCTTATTTAATAGTAACAATTAAATGCATGATAGATTTGATTAAATTTGTATTCATTGGATTAATTACATTGATCGCATCATAAACATGAGATTATTTGAATCTAAAAAACGAATTCAATACAAAATTATTTCTTTGCAATAAATTCATCATTATTTTACTTCTAAAAATATTTCTGTAGTATTTTCAATATTTATTAGATATAAAATTGATTGTGATTATTTGAAAAGAAGCTGTAGTAAAATAAATAACACATTATTTTATTCCAATAAAATGCTTGTTTGGAAAGATGAAATTTTTATTTCCTTCAAGCAAAGAACTATCATTTCTATAGTATACTTTAATAGTATACATAAGTTGTTAAAAATTGAAAAACTGGTTTTTTAAAGGTTTTCTTATATTCGAATCTTCATAACTCCTAATTTTTTTCAAGTCATAGTAGTAGTCGATAGCGTAATAGGTAGCGTGTTAGGTAGTTAGGTAGGATAGGTAGGATGGTAGGTAGGGTCGAGGGTTCGAATCTCGGTCGGACAGAGAAATTAGATCGGAGAATTGGCGCAGATTTGTCGTTTTTTTTTCTATTTATCTCTTTTTGGGGTCACTAAACTATGCATATTAAATTATTTGGCAAGGGCTATATATTTTTTATAAAATGTTTAGCAACAATTAATAAACACGCATTTGATTGAATCAATCATTTTTCCTGTTGATTGGACTAATTAATTTATTGATTCAAAGAACTTTTTTCTCAGTGCTTTCTGTATTAAAAGACATGCATGTTTTGAATGATAAAATGTGTTCTTGATTCAAACAACATATTACATATAATTGATAACATATTGTTAGATTCAAGGAAATTCGTTTATTGAAACAGACATTTATGGAATTGACTGAAAAAAATGAACCAAGTAAATATATAAGGGAACCAATCTAATATGTTTTGGCAAATAATGAAAGAAATGATTTTTTGCCTTCAAAGCTTTATTTCATTGGTTCTAGTAATTTTTTCTCTCAGTGTGAGGATATTTGCGCGATGATTGATATTGGTACATCACGAAAATCGTCAACATCTCACTGACTACCGTATTTTATTCCTGCGACTGATGTTTCGCATCTGGAATGAATTGCGCAAACACGGCTTTGCCGTGGGTTCTACAAGTATAGTGTACACAAATCAAGTCGTCCTCGCATATAGAGAGAAAGCTTTCTAGGAAGCTGTTTCATCTCCCTGCAAGTATATTTGCAATTTGGCGTTTGTCGATGACGAAACGTCAAGACGAAAACGCGGGAGAGAGAGAGAGGTAAAGGGAAAGGACGAAGGATTCTGAAGGACGAGGATGAGAATCAACGGATATCGTTCACTCAGTTTCCTCTCTATGTTTCGCACTTCCGACGTATCCCGAAGAATTATATTCCCATCGCTGGAAATTCAAATGACTCGAGAATAGATTGATATGCTTTGAGCAAACGATCGAGAAGAAAAGAACGAGGGAGTCTGCTGTCAGGATCGTCGAGAGTTCCGTTTCCGCAACCAAAAGCCGGAAATGGCCGGAAATAAACTGGAGATGATAGAAAAACTCGGCTTTTTTCGCTTTCTCTTCTCAATTGAGAACTTTTGTAGCCTTGTCCTGAAAAAGGATGACCCTTATGTGGCCTGTGCGATTTTTTGAGATTTAAATGACAGCTGTCAATTATTTCGTTGGAAAGACTTTGCAAGCTTCCATATTTTAAAAAATTTTGATATTGACGCGATAGTGGTAAAAAATTGCATAGATCTTTAGCGTTGACCATTTGAGGTACCAAATGCACAATTTTTTGGGACTAGTTAGAACTTTCAAGGTGCACCGATTTCCTGAATAACCTAGTTTTCGTTTGTACACTCTGCGCATGATCCAGAATAAACGACTCGACGGATTTTCCTCTACAACGTCCCATTTTCTTCGTAACGCTTTTTCCCACGGGATGAACGCGGCACATTCCGATTAAAGTCAAAATTGCAACCAGGACAATGCCTGGAAAGTCCAAAATAGGCTAACAATTTCAAAACAGGCCTGCAGCACTGAAATGGAGGGCTAAGAAAAAATGTGCTACGTTCATCCCATGGGAAAAAGTGTCACGAAGAAAATGCGATGTCGTAGAGTAAAATCCGTCCCGCGGTTTATTCTGAATCATGCGCAGAGTATAAAACCTCAAAACCAGATTTTTCGGGAAACTGGTGCACCTTAAGGGTTCTGACTAGTCACAAAAAATGGTTCATTTGGTACCTCAAATGGTGGACGATGAATCATATTTGTAGGCATTCTACAAAAATTATAAATTATAATTAATAATCGCCGTTGTGATGGTGACTCAACCCCCTTAAGGGCATGTTCTAGTGTAAAATTTTGAAAAAATCGATTTTTTTTGCATACTTTCAGTGTTTGATGTCTCAAGAATGTACCCTTTAAAGGAAATTTAAAAACTCCAAATATTAACGGAGTTATAGCAGTAATTAGTGAGATTGCAAAAACATGTTTAGTTTTTTTTTCATAGCATGTTGAAAAATTCCTAAATTTTGGCTTTCTACACTAGAAAACGGCCAAATGCGTTTTTCTCGAAACTACTTTTTTCGAAACGGTCGACATGATATCTCCAGTTGTAATGAACCGATTTGGTTGAAGTTTTTTGTGGATATTCTTTATACACCCCTCTATCGCTACCAGATTTATCCCGGAATTTTGTTTTTAACTATTTTTAAAAAATTCACAATTATGACAAAAACGGCAAAAAATGATTTTTTTTTAAACAGCCGCCATTTTGTGAATTTTTTCTTTGCCTGCGGTAGGGGCTATAATGACATTCTTCCTAATGAAGTACAGATTTTTTTTTCTGATGCATAGAACGCCCGCAATCATGTCAACACGAAGGGGCCGTTTTTTTCCCACCCCCACTTCATCAGCCGATATCTAAGAAGATGTTGGATTATTTTTTTCGCCAATTTTTTTTTAGAATATTGAAGAATGAATAAATTTGTGGTGAAAAAGGGAATGCAAAAACATGTTTAGTTTTTTTTTTCATAGCATGTTGAAAAATCCCTAAATTTTGGCTTTCTACACTAGAACGCGGCCATAATCTACACGAGAGAGTAGATAAAGACGCAACGATAAATATCTATATCGCATTTGTGTACTACCTGCTGCTTAATGGGAAAAGTTAAGCGAGTCATCGAGCCGTGATCGCTAGCCCCGTCCCTCATTTCCCGCGAGATGCTTTGGCACCGCGATAGCATTGTTAGAGAAACGAATGTTATCCAGAAAGCATCGCGCAACCGTATAATTGTTTCTCACCAGGAAACACTGAGAATCGTCGAACTCTCGTGTTTCGATCATTGTTCCAAATGCATAACCGCGTAAAACTATAAATTGCATCGTCCACCGACGATCCGACCAATTTGTAAGTCCTTCTCTTTGCCCGAATCCCATTTGTGCGATCCTGAATGGATTTCAATGGTCGCTTCGATAAATTACCACGGAGGAAACCTTATATTCCGTTTAAAGTGAATTTGCATTTGTTCTCAACGAGTTCAGATCAAAAAACGTTGGAATCCATTTGCCTCGTTCAACAGAGAAGAAAAACCGATTATCGAGGATGCAATAACGTTTTTGGTTGTAATCGGATTTACACGGTCATCAAACTTTCGTCGATCCAACGAAGCCAACACAGAATTCGACCACGATTGGATGCTGCTGGAAAGAAGGAAAGGGAGAAAGAAAGAGCGAGAAAAAAGAACGATGACTGTATGGGGCATTCCATGCAAAATCAACCACTTTTGAACCCGACCCCTTTCGATTTGGCTGAAAGTTTTTCAACCTTTTCTACCCTATGAAAAACGTTTCTCGGAATTTTTTCAAATTTTTTTACCCAACTACCAAAAAGTTATGAATTTTTGACAAAAATTGCGTTTTTTCAAAATAGCTATATCTTTTTGAAAATTTGACTTAACGGAATGTTATTTTCAAAATGTTTGTTCTTAAATGTACTTTTTGAAAAAAAAATGCAAAAAAATATCGTTTTTTTAAAAGATTTTTGGAAAAAATCAAAAGTTTCTCGATGATTTGATTTTTTTTTCTTTCTATTATATCAAACTTTGACATTCTCTGCGAATCCTCACATTTTTTCAGAGTGGTGTTCCAAAGTTGAAAAAAAAAAAATACAAACGTAAATTGAAAGTGGTAATTGACGAAAAAATTTATTTTTTATAGAAAAATTGAGGTAAAAAAAAAGGAAGCTCTGAATATTTTTTTTGTATTTTTTTCGAAAACTACATTCAAGAACGAAGAAAATGAAAAAAAGTTGTTTTTTGGTCCAATTTTGGACAAACGACGTTCGGTTGTCAGTTTGATAAAAAATAAAAAATAAACAATTCTAGAGAGCTTCTTTGATTTGATACAACAATTAGTGATAATTGTGACGAATTGAAAAGTAAAAAATTTTTAAGTGATAGATTTGAGTTGAAATTAATTAAATGTATTATTTGAATGCCCGTCATTTGTCATTCATACCAGTATATATACTGGCATAATTAATTTTTCGAGAAAAAATCAAATTTTGTCGATAATTACCACTTTCAAGTTTTGTTTTTATTTTTTTTCAAATTTAGAAGTTCTCTGAACACCCTCAACAATTTTCAGAATGGTGTTATGAGAAATAAGGCTAGTTGGAAAAAATATTTTTTTTTTCAATTGGAAAAAAATAGAAATAAAAAAACACCACTCTGAAAAAATTTGAGTATTCGCAGAAAATGTCAAAGTTTCATATAATAAAAATAAAATAAAAATAAAAAATGGCAATTATCGAGAAATTTTTTATTTTTTCCAAAAATTAAAAAAAAAAAACAATGAAGATGGGTTTCAATAACGTTTTTTTCAAAAAATACATTTAAAAACGAAAACTTTGAAAAACAACGTTCCAATTAGTGGAATTTCGAAAAAGTTATAGCTATTTCAAAGAAAAAAAAGCCATCCCTTTCAAAAATTCATAACTTTTTTTGGTTGAGTAAAAAAATTTGAAAAAGTTTTGAGAAATGTTTTTCATAGAAACGCTTTTCAGCCAAATCAAAAGGAGTCGGGTTCAAGAGTGGTCGATTTGGCGTGGAATGCCCGGTATATATACGAGGAGAGAAAATACGTCGCCAAATTACTGCTAATGCATCCCTCTCTCGCAGCTGGATAAGGGAACGTGGAAAATGGAAGACCGATAAAATTATGAAGTTCCTCGTCGTGTCGACGCCAACGAGGATATGCTGAAGCTAAAAGTATGAGGGAGGCATAAAAGAGGGGTGAGATAGTGGAGAGGGAGAATAGGAAGGATGCGAGCTAAAAAGTTGGCCGGTAAAGATGAAACTTGTCTTCTTGTGGTGGACCCGGAGTTTGAGCTGGAGATAAGTGCGCTCGAGACTTATAAATTTCAATGAGAGATAAGTCTTTTATGCACACACACGTATATCAACCCCTAGCAAGCATAAAGGCGTAACTAACGAGACACGATCCCCAATCCACGACCCTTATTTCACGAAGGGTCGAAGTACAGCCTTAAGGATACGTGAGACGATGACGAGTCCATTTTTTTCCTCAGAGCAGCTACAATCAGCTGGCAAAAGTGTAAGTTGGCCCGGGCTTATGTTGGCTCTCAGCTGGATCGCCAGCAAAAAAATTAAGGGGATGCCTCTTACAGGGAATCAAGAGAAAAAGTTGCTAGTCCATCGCGAATATTTCACCCTCTGAGGCAGAAAACAGGAAATCTTGGTCCAGTATAACAGGAATAACACAAACTCCAGGCGAGAAGCTTTGATTCTGGAAAACTTGGAAAAGCTGTTTGGCCTCGTGTATATGCATGTGGCATAAACAACGATGCTGCAAAAAATACGGGCAGAGTCTCGAGGACTTAAGGTCATCACTCGTGAAATTTTTCCTCGTAGGAGGAATCTTGTCGTGTGTGGACTGGTCCGATAGAGCATGGAACGAAGGGATGAAGCGAGAGAAAACAAGGGTGGAAGTGTTGGAGGGAACGAGGCTGGACGACAGATCATGGCGCAAGGATGACACCGAGTGAAAATTACGACTCCTCATCTTGCGCCTCACACTGGGCTGTGTAGAGGGCAAACAAGGACGAAAAAAAAGAAAATAGAAAAAACATCCCTTACACGCTGCACTCTCCCAACGTTCTCTTGCAACTTCTGCTCATAAAGCTTCAGCCCGGAGTATCCTCGCACTTCTGTCCATATATTTCCCTTCTTGAGTTACAACCATCGTTATCCTCCTGCTGTCTCAGCCTGGATATCTGTACTTTCATTGGCGCCAACAAAACGTTTGTCCTCGTGTCGCGAAACGTTGTGGTTTCACCCACAAACTCCTCGTCGTTTCTTCATTGCGCAGCTTCGCGTCCGACGACGTCTTAAAAATCTTTGCACGAAGAATTTTCGAGGGAAAAGATCCTTCATCCCTCAACGATCATTGGCAGACCCACACGGAACCGAGTGTCCATTGGACGCCCATCGATCATCCATAGATCCTTAACACGTCTACATCCACGATGGACGTAATGCGGACATACATTGAACATCCATGGTATACTTTTGATTGGACAAAATGCGATGGATCACACAGGACGCATATTGTATGTCCACAACCCGTACCATTTCTTGAGCTCCAAATATACACAACACGGCCATCCATGACATGTCCATGGGTAGACATTAAAAAGCTTTTAATTCAGGATAGTAATTGAACATCCATTGGACGTTCCAGGTTCGTAAACGAAAATCATATTTGGAGGAAGTCAATTGAGCATCTATCGGATGTTCCATGTAGGATTTCATATAGACGTGAACCTAGAACGTCCAATAGATGTCCAATGGATGGCCGTGTTGTGTATATTTGTAGCTCAAGAAATAGTACGTGTCGTCGACATACAATATACGTCCTTTGTGATCCATCGCGTTTTGTCCAATCAAAAGCATTCGGCCTTTAGATGTGCATTGGGTTGGGGTCGAAGAGTCGACTAACCAATAGCTCGTTTGGTCGCGCTCCAAAATGCAGGGGAGCTCCACCAAGTGCCCAAAAGGTATAGGTACGAGAAGACAAAACGACGAGCACGCACAGGATCATGCCAAAGCACGAAGCACTCTCGCTTAGCTTTTGTACCGAGATATTATCGTTGCGTGATATCCTCGTATCGTCTTGTCAATCTTGAATACTCGTGAATACCTCGAGGCAAATTAAAAACCCGTTGATTTTAGATTTGATAGGATGAAACAACATTTTAAAATCGTATCTATTGTCATTTAATGATTGGCCTGGATTTTTCGAGATCTTCGACTTCAAATGACCATTCGCAATTTTCAAAAATTTAATTGATGAAATAAATCGATTACTAATTGTATTCATTAGTTATTGTTTATTTATTTTTATAATTATGATTACAATTTTTTATATTTAAAATTCCGTGGTCCAGGGTTGCGAAATTTGTAATGTAAAAGTAATGCATTATTCATTACTTTTAGAACGTGTAATGGGAAAAATTTCGGCTACCTATTACAATAGAGTGTGTAGTGGAAAAAGTTTTCATTACCCATTACAATGTAGTGTATAATGGGAAAAAATTTCATTACCCTTTAAAATGTAATGTGTTATGGACAAAACTTTGATTGCATTTTTGGGAATGGAAAAATATAAATGAATAAATTATTGCAATTTATTTATCTAAAAAGCATCTGTAATATAGATGCTTTTTGGAATTTAAGGTACCTAAAATTTAAGTCCTAAGTCAATGAAATGTAATGCAAAATTGCAATAATGTATTCATTTATATTTTTCCATTCTCAAAATTGCAATTAAAGTTTTGTCCATTGCACATTACATTGCAATGGGTAATGGACATTTTTTCTATTAAACACTACATTGTAATGTGTCATGAAATTTTCTTCCATTACACACTCCATTATAATGAGTAATGAAAAATTTTTCCATTACAAACTACATTGTAATGGGTAATGAAAATGTTTTCTATTACACACTACATTGTAATGGGTAATGAAAATGGCAATGCATTACAAAAAGTAATGCATTACTTGCAACCCTGCCGTGGTCACACTGGGTCAAAACGACCCCACGACTACTTTTCTTTTTTATGATTTTTTAAAAATATATAGTCATTTGATATTTTATAAACTAATTTTTAATGCATCAACTAAAATGTTTGAAGGATGTTCCCTAATTTTTTGAGATTTTTCCGACCGATAGTTTGGTCACAGTACCTGTTGAAAAATGGACAAGGTCAAATCGACCCAGATAAGTGTGATTAGTGCAAAGATTGTGGAATATTGAATTCGTCAGATGCACAAGCACAACCTTGAATATTAATAATCTAACGATCAAGCCTACTCGAGAACAAAGAGGGGCTGTTCAAGGTCTTTCCAAGCTCAAAGAAGCCACCCACTTCGAAGGTGCGAAGGTTCTTCGAGTCGTCCGTTCTTTCGTTCGCCTCTTTCATGAAGATTGACCCCATTTCGCGGGAGGGTCGTTGAAGGCGTCACACTTGATCCTTCTCCCTTTTCAAGAGAATCCAATTCGCTCGCGAAAGAGCGAAGCTTGTGTGTGGCTTTCCGCGGCCTTAATGGAAACCTTCATCGCTGGCCATTCTCGTCGTGCCTCGCAAAGCAACAATACCCGAAGCTCACAATGTTGAACACGTTACACCGTAGGATTACGAACGCTTCGCATCACAATGGAAATACCCCGAAAGAGAAAAGCCACGAAAGGGGCAGCAGCCCTAAACAGTGTTGCCGCCGCAGCGCGAATAAACTCGAGGAATGCGACGCTCGTTGGTCATGTGAACGCATTTTATGAATTTAATTTCACGATGTAATTAGGCGTCGTTGAATGCTCAGGAGAGAGGGCACCCCTCCGCCATTTTCACTACCCGAGAACAAAGCTACCATTTTCTGGTGGCCCTTTGACCCGAGTTCAACGTTGCACGAAGCACATCGGTGCTCAAAACCACGAGGGACTTTTGGCTGGACTGTGCTTTTTTATTTTTTTTTCTTCTTCGGGGGTTGTTATGGCAGGGGTTGTTTTTTTTATAATTTATTATTTTTCTTGAAAATTATGATTACCAGAAAAAATAATGAGGGTTGGGAACTGATTGACGGGGTTGGGGTTGGTCGTATTATTTTGGGGTTGAATCCAGGGGGAAGATTTTTATTTCAATCCTGAGGGATGGACTGTTATCAAGAAGATGAATGATGTAAATCCCACAATTGCGGGCTCGATGGACAAAGTCCTACTTTGTTGGCTTTTGTTGGTGCAATAACTGGTTGACGTTGGTCAAATCCTGCTGGAGAATAGTCTGAGAAACGTCCCGTACACTAAACACACGCAGTCGTCCGTTGTTGTGTCGCGATACTCGAGAAGGCCTTAGAAATTGACGTCTCTGGTTTGGTCTGTATATGAGACGTCCCTGGCTAAACTGTTCGGTCCTCGACCCTGACCACTTCCGATTCTATCTCTGATTTTTCTCACACTGAGAGAAAAAATTACTAGAACCAACGAAATAAAGTTTTGAAGGCACAAAATCAGTTTTTTCATTATTTGCCAAAACATATTAGTTTGGTTCCCTTATATATTTACTTGGTTCATTTTTTTCAGTCAATTCCATAAATTTCTGTTTCATTAAACGAATTTACTTGAATCTAACAATATGTTATCAATAATATATGTAATATGTTGTTTGAATCAAGAACACATTTTATCATTCAAAACATGCACGTCTTTTAATACAGGAAGCACTGAGAAAAAAAATTTGTTGAATCAACAAATTAATTAGTTCAATCAAGAGGAAAAATGATTGATTCAATCAAATGCGTGTTTATTAATTGTTTCTGAACATTTTATAAAAAATATATAGCCCTTGCCAAATAATTTAATATGCAGAGTTTAGTGACCCTAAAAAAAGATAAATAGAAAAAAAGACAAATCTGCGCCAATGCTCGGATATAATTTCTCTGTCCGACCGAGATTTGAACCCTCGACCCTACCTACCATCATACCTATCCTACCTAACTATCTAGCACGCTACCTATTACGCTATCGACTCCTACTATGCACTTGAAAAAATTTAGGAGTTATGAAGATTCGAATATAAGAAAACATTTTAAAAACCAGTTCCCTAATTTTTAATGATTTATGTATACTATTAAAGTATACTATAGGAATGATAATTCTTCGCAGGAAAAAATAAAAATTGAATCATTCCAAACAAATATTTTACTGGCATAAAATAATGTGTTCCTTATTTTACTACAGCTTCTTTTAAAATAATTACAATCAAATTTATATCTAATAAATATTGAAAATACTACAGAAATATTTTTAGAAGTAAAATAATGATGAATTTAGTGCAAAGAAATAATTTTGTTCGAAAAAAACAATTTCGTATTGAAGTCATTTTTTAGATCCAAATAATCTCATGTTTATGATGCCATAAATTATTTTCTTCGAAAAAAATAATTTCGTATTGAAGTCGTTTCTTAGATTCAAATAATCTAATGTTTATGATGCGATAATTGTAATTAATCCAATGAATACAAATTCAATCAAATTTATTTAAATAAAAATATTTTTTGAAGTAAAATAATAATGGCTTTATTGCAAGAAAATAATTTTTTCGAAAAAAATAATTTTGTATTGAATTCGTTTTTTAGATTCAAATAATCTCATGTTTATGATGCGATCAATGTAATTAATCCAATGAATACAAATTTAATCAAATCTATCGTGCATTTAATTGTTACTATTAAATGAGAGTTTAATATAATGGAGTAATAGATTCGTGAAAATATTTTTAAAAATGAAGAGTGATTTTCTTGGTTCAACAAATAAATAATCGTATTAATACTTTCATTTAATAAATAAATTCATGTTCTCAAATTCAATAATTTTTTCTTTCAGTGTACGCTTTTTCTAACCCTTAATTTGACTCCGATTTTTTTATGAATTTTTTTGATGAGCCAGAATCTGTCAATTTTTTTTTCAAATAATCGCCGTGAATAAAAAATCTGAAATTTTTTTGCTTCATATTTTGATGTAGGTGAGACTTCCTTGGCTAAGCTATTTAATTTTCATCTCCAGCAGCTTTTGATTTCATCCCTTATTTTTTATTTGCTTTGATTATCTCTCAAATGGACTCTGATTTTTTTATAGATTATTTTTCGATAGACCCAAATCTATAAATATTTTTTTCAATGATTGCCGTGATTGAAAAATTTGGAAAAATTTGGAAATAGGGTATAGCATAAAATACTTATGACCATTTAAAAAGTGAACTCAGATTTCTTTTTCTTTTTTAAGGATCTAGATTTTGAAATTGATACGAAAATTTTTTATGGGCAATAAATATGTACAAAAGTGAACTTATCGAAAGAATTTGATGCTGTTTTTTTTTCAATACAAAAGTTCTTTTCAACATTCACTGAAAACCACCGTGATAAACGTCATTCCTGGACCGCAAACTTTATTTTCGTCCTCGCCACAAACTCAGACCGCATTTCTATTACATTTGCATCGAATTCCTCCGGGACAAAAATTTTTATCCGGCAAAGGGCGTGGCAAGATATTATCACATTTAAAAAAACCGTTCAAGAACGAGTCAGACTCACACAATTGGGATTCCGTACCAACACTTATTTTTATTTAATTTTCTTTCAGCAACTATTACATTGTCAAAAAATTGGCGGTTTTCCTGTAATCTATGACCCACTATTTACTATTAAAATTAAAATTTTAGCTTCGGAAATCTTGGAGTTCAGCGAAGGAACGATCATCCCTAGAAAATTATGAAATATATAAACAATTGATAATTAATAATTAACTTCGAAATAATAAATATAAAATAAGATAAATAAAAAAATTTACTAGCTCTATCAAAATCTCAATTTTAGCTTTACAAACCTAGCACATCACAGAGGACGGTCATTTTTAACAAACTTTGAGTTATGTCGTCAAGACCACTGGACTAAAAATTATAAACAATATATTTTTAGAATCCCTAGAAGTAGCTCTTTCAAACGATACCTTACACGATACATTGATTCAATTTTTTTTTTTATTAAATTCACCCCTTATTTCAATCTAAAATAATTTTATCCTTTTAAGGTACGAAATCCTTAAAAAACTAAAAAAGGAAAGTGCTTTTGGAAGATACCTAAAACGCATCGAGACAATCGTGAACGATATAGGAACGGATCAAACCTAGACCTTGACCGATTTAGCCAGGAATTTCTTATACATATGGGTCGGTTTGACATGGAATGTCAAATCAACCAAGAGTTGGAATCGACCCCTCTTAATTTTTAGAAAATTTGGTCAGAAGTTTTCGCTTTCGATAAAACGGAGTTCTACCAAAGGAAAAAAATTTAAAAATGTTGTTTCAAAAGTTATTCAAAATTTTAAATGTCATATTTTTTCAAAAATTTCAAGTTTATTTTTCAAATATCTTGCAAACTATTATAGTTATAAAAAATCGTTTTAAATTCATTTTGAAGAGTAGACTTGGGGCTACGAAAAAAAAAATGCACCGAATTTTTTTTTTTAATTATGAATTTGGAGAATTTTGAATTTTCAAAAATCGTGCAAATCCACGATGAACATTGAATTTTTTGTTAAATTTTTTTCATATAATATCTTGTAATGATCTTGAAAGATCCTGAAATTTTCAGGAAATAAAAATTTTTGAATTATGGTAAAAACTTTTTTTTTCTTTTATTGTCATTAATTGAAATTTTTACTGCTAAAAATTACAGAACTACATGATTGCTCAACTTTACTTAACTAAGAGGAGAAACAAAAAAAAATTTTTTCCAAAATTCAAAAAATTTTATTTCTGAAAAAAAAACACACCATCCTGAAAATTTCAGGATCTTTCAATACCAGTACAAGGCATTATATAAAAAAAATTTAACCAAAGATTTAATGTTGATCGTGGATTTGCACGATTTTTCAAAAATCAAAAATTTATATTTTTGAAAGAAAAAAAACACTTCTCTGAAAATTTCAGGATCTTTCAAGATCAGTACAAGGTATTATATAACAAAAATTGAATCAAAAATAAAATATGGAACTTGGATTTTCACGATTTTTGAAAATTCAAAATTCTCCAAATTCATAATTTTTCAAAAAAAAAATTTCGGTATATTTTTTTTTTCGTAGCCTCAAGTATACTCTTCAAAACGAATTCAGAACGATTTCTCGTAACTATAATAGTTTTCAAGATATTTGAAAAATAAACTTGAAAGATTTGAAAAATTGTGAAATTTTAAATTTTGAATAACTTTTGAAAAAAAAATTAAGATTTATTTTCCTTCGGTAGAACTCCGTTTTATTGAAAACTAAAACTTCTGACCAATCTACATCGAAATTGAAAGGGGTCGATTCCAACTCTTGGTCGATTTAACATGGAATGACCCATTGATATATATAAATGGGATAGGCTATCATTCAGTCGATGTGGATAACCATGGTTGCACAGACCATTATTGATACCACAAAAGCAAGCGAGAGGGATGAAAGGGGACAGAGGTAGACGCTGAGGACTTACTCCCCAAATGTTTGTGTGTTGCAACAGGGGTTGCGCACACAGGGTTGCAACAGGATAGCACACACTAATGCGCATTCGACAGTGGTCGCTCAAGAGCATGGTAATGGCAAGATAGTAAACAGGAACAGACGGTTTCCCTTAATTGCCTTATTCGCTCGGCTCTGTTACATGTCTACATAACGAATATAACTGTATACACAAAATTGCAAAGTGCAACCCCTCCTATCTTCGTCCTCTCAATGCTCCGTTGGATGTAAACTCGTTTCTAAAGCTCGATTTCCGTGCCCTTTTTCTTGAGAGAGAGAGAAAACGTATCAAGAAGATTGAAGCTCGAGTCAGCAGAGAGCTTAAAGCACTCGAGGAAAATCATAGATCATTTTACCGATATCTTTTTCAAAATGGCGGAGCAAGGATGTTATTCAATTAGAAAATTTTCAATCCAAATTTCTTCAGAATCGAGTCAAGACCACTGAGAGAAAAAATTACTGAATTTGAGAACATGAATTTATTTATTAAATGAAAGTATTAGTTGGATTATTTATTTGTTGAACCAAGAAAAACACTCTTCATTTAAACAAATATTTTCACGAATCTATGACTCCATTATATTAAACTCTTATTTAATAGTAACAATTAAATGCATGATAGATTTGATTAAATTTGTATTCATTGGATTAATTACATTGATCGCATCATAAACATGAGATTATTTGAATCTGAAAAACGAATTCAATACAAAATTATTTTTTTCGAAAAAATTATTTTATTGCAATAAAGTCATTATTATTTTACTTCAAAAAATATTTTTATTTAAATGGATTTGATGGAATTTGTATTCATTAGATTCATTATATTTATCGCATCATAAACATTAGATTATTTGAATCTAAAATGATGATTATTTGAATCTAAAAAACGACTTCAATACGAAATTATTTCTTTTGAAGAAAATTATTTATGGCATCATAAACATGAGATTATTTGGGTGTAAAAAATTACTTCAATATGAAATTATTTTTTTCGAACAAAATTATTTCTTTGCAATAAATTCATCATTATTTTACTTGTAAAATTATTTCTGTAGTGTTTTCAATATTTATTGGATATAAAATTGATTGTGATTATTTGAAAAGAAGTTGTAGTAAAATAAATAACACATTATTTTATTCCAATAGAATGGTTGTTTGGAAAGATGAAATTTGTATTTCCTTCAAGCAAAGAACTATCATTTCTATAGTATACTTTAATAGTATACATAAGTTGTTAAAAATTGAAAAACTGGTTTTTTAAAGGTTTTCTTATATTCGAATCTTCATAACTCCTAATTTTTTTCAAGTCATAGTAGTAGCCGATAGCGTAATAGGTAGCGTGTTAGGTAGTTAGGTAGGATAGGTAGGATGGTAGGTAGGGTCGAGGGTTCGAATCTCGGTCGGACAGAGAAATTAGATCGGAGAATTGGCGCAGATTTGTCTTTTTTTTCTATTTACTTCTTTTTGGGGTCACTAAACTATGCATATTAAATTATTTGGCAAGGGCTATATATTTTTTATAAAATGTTTAGCAACAATTAATAAACACGCATTTGATTGAATCAGTCATTTTTCCTGTTGATTGGACTAATTAATTTGTTGATTCAACAATTTTTTTTTCTCAGTGCTTTCTGTATTCAAAGACATGCATGTTTTGAATGATAAAATGTGTTCTTGATTCAAACAACATATTACATATAATTGATAACATATTGTTAGATTCAAGGAAATTCGTTCATTGAAACAGAAATTTATGGAATTGACTGAAAAAAATGAACCAAGTAAATATATAAGGGAACCAATCTAATATGTTTTGTGCAAATAATGAAAAAAATGATTTTTTGCCTTCAAAACTTTATTTCATTGGTTCTAGTAATTTTTTCTCTCAGTGACCCATTCAAAATAATGCCTGAGAATAAAAGGAGAGGAATAAAATTTTGATCTGAGGAGTCGAACTTTTTTTTTCACCCCGGAATGATCGGGACAACGCTGAGGGGATGTTTTCGGTCGAAATAATTTTTCTCCGTCACAACTTTGTGAAACGAGAGCGTCAAAGCCTTCAGGCTTCGAAGAAGGAAAGAGAGAAAATTGAGACAAAACGACGAAGGGGAGATTAAGTGGAGTATCGATAGATCCTAAATATTCAAAATGATAGGGACATTAATTTATTCCGGATAACACTTCAAAGTTTCTCTTATTTTTTTTTCTCTTGTGTCTTTAACGTATACATAATTTTTGTATTAAGGTATCCCAAAATATTTTGCATAACTCTCAATTTACATGTTGATGTTATAACGATTCATCAGTCAGTTCGACCGCAAAAACTGGCTCAAGGGTTGGTGGCGGGGGTACAAAGCTTTGGGAGCGAGGAAAGCGCGCCGTGGATAGAAATGTGAGAGGAGCAGAGAGAGAGGGGAAGATGGAGATAGATTGAGAGAGAAAGGGGAATGCCAAAACTAGGGGATGAGGGTTATAAGTGTACCTGCGTCCGGGGTCTTCTCTCAGCTTCGTTGCGCGTGGAATCCGTTATTCCTCATCCCCTATTTTGCGCGGCTCGCCATTTTCATCCCCTTCCCTTCATCCGGTATACAGAGAAGCTCACCGCATTTCCACGCTATTCTTCCCCTTCCGTGACGTATCATTCATCCCCCAAACCCCTTCCTCCGTCGTTCAACCCCCAAACGCCAGCAACTTTTACTTCCGTTTTATTTTCTACGCTTAGAGAATATTTTCAGACGATAACGAGATCGGATTATGGACATCACTCGTACAGAAGAATGGTTTGCCGAAAGAATCTTTCTATCCCGTTCGTGTCCTGTTTGTTTCGACGGTAGATGTTCCTCTCTAACTGCATCGGGGGATGAAATAATGCCCAAGTTGGAACGGGAAAGGGGCGAAAAGAAAAGTAATGCAGCACGTCTTTTTCTTTGTGTGTTTTTCGTCGTTCAATTTCATACGGATGAATAACGACGTCCCAGGTAAGAAATCAAAAAGCCGACGATGGAAACAAGCTTGTGCGAGCCTTGTTTCACCGAGCCTGAGTGAGACAGACTTGGGCCAGGTTTCATTGCACCGTTTAGAGCAGCCTGGAACCAAGACTGGCTGCTTAGCCTAAACTCAGGGCTATTTCAGGCTTTATTCAGCCGGTGCATTTTAAGACTAAAAAATCAAGGCTGGATGCAGGCTTGTTTCAGGTTGTGATAAAATAAAATAATTAGCCTTAAAATTTACCGGCTGAATAAAGCTTGAAATAACCCTGAGTTTAGGCTAAGCAGCCAGTCTTCGTTCCAGGCTGCTCTAAACGATGCAATCAAACCTGGCCCAGGTCTGTCTCACTCAGGCTCGGTGAAACAAGGCTTTTTTATGAAAAAAAAATTTAGCAATAAATGCGAGAATATTCTGAAAATGTGTATCTGAATAATATCTGAATGGTATCTTTCAAAGAATAAAATAATCAAAATAAAATTTGGTACATATATTCAATATGATATACATACACATGCATATAGATAAATAAAAAATATGTTATAATTAATACAAATACATAAATGGTAATAATAAGAATATAAATTAAGTAATAATATTCATTATTATTTAATATTATTATTATAACAAATATATTAATAATATTTATTATTATTACTATTGTTATTATTATTCATCTGATTCAATATTTGATTTTTTTAAATTAAGTCAAAAGACAAGTTCAACCACAAAAGGGCCTTCGGGTAATGAAAATAAATTCTTAATACTATTTTGGTACGTATTTAATTCTCGGCCTGGGTTCTGTAAATATGATATTTACATCAGTATATCAAAAGTAGTCGGTGGTGTAGTGGATAGCGTCCCAGTCTTAGGTCGTTAGTTAGGCTCGATAGGTAGGTAGGTTTCAAATCCCAGTCTGGTCTCGTACGTATTCTAGGGTCCGCGAATATGCAAGAAAACTAAATCAGTCGGAAAAATCCATGAACTTTCAAATTATCAATTTTTTTATAAATTTAATTCATGTTGAATTTGAGGATATGCGTAAAACGAGGGTCGCGGGTTGAAACCCCACTGGAGGCAAATTTTTTTTTTCTTAAAATTTTTTTTTTCATTACTTGACCCTTAGAAACTATTATTTATGAATTTGGAACTGATTTTCATCGTAACAAGTGATAAATATATGAAAAAAATAAATAATTCTGTACGGATCATAGATGCTCGTATAGGCTTCATTAAGGCTCGTTTCAGGCTTAGTACAGGCTTTTCTACCAGCATTTGGTCAAGCCTGTGTGCAAGAGCCTGAAACCGCGTTATCATTCCGAGGTTTTCCCAGGCTCAAAATCAGGCTGGTGCTCAGCCTGAATTAAAAAACGTGAGCCTTGTTTCAGGGCTTGGTGAGCCCTTTTTTCATCGACAATTCCTACCTGGGGTCTCGCGACTGTTGCTTATTTTAAAAAAAACCCAAATACAGAATCACCCCTAATTATTGCACAATTTCCATGATAAACTTTGTGTAACATTTATCTATTTTTTTTTTTTATATTGCAGATTTATTTGCTTTGATAATTCTCCTCTAATGCCGTGTTCTGAACTTCCGGATTTAATTTTAATCGTACTTTATCCTGATCGATAAGCACAGCTTTTCGTACAACGCGAGATGAAGTTTTTTAAGCGTTAACCGTGATTTTTTTTACATTTTAGTATCTTGAAAAGTTTTATCGGCAGTGAAAAGTTTCAAAGTGCAATTTTCAAAAGGAGAGAAGAAAGTTGCCAGAATCGCTTGAAAAGTATGCAAGAGTGTCAATAAAGCGAAAATTAAAAAAAAAGACTTGGAGAGCATTATCAAAGGCACACGAACCCTTTAATTTATTTGATCGAAACTATGAATAGTTTATGATTAAAAATGTTTATATTTTGATTATAATATGCGTGAAATATTTGTCTGACGAACATGATTTTAATAACCATTTGTATTTTATTTTATTAAAAATTTCGTACACGAAGAGCAACCCTTCATATTTGATTCACATCAATCCATTTTTTTATTCAAATAAATTCTCATATTTCAATTAAATGGATCGATGTATTTTATTGAAAAAAATCGTCATCTATTATTCAGCAACAATCTGCATATTTTATTCAAATCTAATGAAGTCCATCGGACAAGCAAAACGAGAATCGAAGCTATATTGTTTAAATTTACACACCTATTTTGACGACCATCATCATTCGCACGTGTTTTAAACCGCAAAATCGATGTGCAAAATCAATACAGCAACGTTTAAAAATTCCTAAATCCAAACGCATTGAATCTATGCACAAGATTTAATAATAACCGCAGTACAATTTCTTTTAGCGTAAAACAATAAATTTAAACAAATTACTTCATGAATATGCAGATAAATCGATTCGGACCAGATATTGAATTAATAAAAAAAATATATATATATAGCAGATGTATCCCGTGATAAAAATTGTGCATTTCCCTTTCTCGATAAATTTTACAATCGTAGCAAATAACATTTTTATTCGTAAAAATAAAAATATTTTTAAATAAGCGAAATAGTATATATTAAAAATTTAGTTGAATACAAAAAAAAATCGAGATCCAAATCGGCGAAAAAAAGTTTCAAAAAGTAAGGGATGGAGGATTATACAAAAATCTATTTGTTCCGCATCTAAATAAGAAAACTTTGAAATGAATTCGCTCTGTTTGTGAATATTTGAATCGTTTCTCTCTTCTCGTCATTTTCTTTCATTTTCAACTGTAATGAAAATAAAAAACTTTTTCACGCTGAAATCCTCGCTAATCCAGGACTCCTCATGAAACAGGCAAAACCGTTTCCATAAATGATGACTTTTTTTTTCTTTTCCTCTCCAACTCACCCCGTTAAAACTCACCCCTTTTCACACGCGATATACGCGTAGTTTCGTTAATCGCTTGTAACGCCGACTTTTGCGTCCCGTGGGACCTCTTTTGCCCTCCTCTCTGCCCTCTTCACTAACTCCCCCTCTTTCCCTCCCTCTCTCTCGCTCTTCCCCCCCCCCCTTCTCTCTCTCTCTCGCCCTCTTTCCCTCTCTCTCTCTCGCTCTCTTGCTCTCTCTCTCTCTCTCTCTCTCTCTCTCTCTCTCTCTCTCTCTCTCTCTCTCTCTCTCTCTCTCTCTCTCTCTCTCTCTCTCTCTCTCTCTCTCTCTCTCTCTCTCTCTCTCTCTCTCTCTCTCTCTCTCTCTCTCTCTCTCTCTCTCTCTCTCTCTCTCTCCCTCTCTCTCTTTCTCTCCGTCGTTGTCTCTCGTTTGTATAATACGACAAGGTGCGGTTAGAGTTAATTACAATGTGGGTAGGAAGGTGTCCCGCGGAGCTTTTCCGCTCGGTACGGCTCGCAAGAGAGGTGTTACTACGACCGTCGAGAGTTAGCCGCGCCCGACGAAACATGCTAGAGGGAAAATCAAGTTTAGCGTGTTTCGCGAAGCCTGGAGGAAAGCTCGTGTCCAGAGTAAGAGAAGGGTGGACGAAATCTTGCGAACGAAGGAGAGAAAGAGGTGGAGAGCAGAGGAATTAGGTCTCTCACTCGAGGGACTCTTGACTTGAGATTCTAAGCCGAAGCGTACATGCTCAACCGAATTTCCGATGTAATGTTATCTTTGATCTTTTGAATTGGCTTATTGTCAGAAGTCCCGAATGAATTTTAATAAATTCAATCAAACTCGAACCATTGGATGCGAAAAATTAAAAATTTCTTTAATTTCTTGACAAAATGTTGGTAATTATATTATCAATGTAATTATATATTATTATTGATATTATTTATTATTATTATTATTATTATTATATAATTTTAATACTTAAGAAAAAAATCATTAAGAAAAAAAACATTTTTTAAATATTTATTAATTATTACTGATTATATTAGTATTTTAAAAAATATATATTTATATAATAGTTTGACGTCAACCCTTTAAGCTTTAAGAACAAATACATCGAGATGCGTCATAGGATTTCCTTTCAGTAAATTATAATTTCAATTGTGTTTTTTTAAATACAAAGTTGAAATAAAATCCATCGATAGAATGACAACTTTACAGATCTGTGAGAAATTTTAATAATCGTGTGAAATAGGATTACGGAAGGAATTATTAAGAAATAAATCATGTCTGGTGCATCTGCCAACAAATAAAATTATAAAACTACAACAAATTGTGCGAACTTGAAAGAAAAAAAAATCCACGACAATGTCTGACCAAAAACGACCTTTACTACCAGCTATCAAATCCAGCAAGCTCGTTCAAATGGTCCTATTTTCATTTCTATTATTTTAATTGCGCAAATTTTAAATAAATCGAGTCTAGTGCATCTACCAACAAATAAACGAATAAAACTACAAAAGTTTGTGCGAACTTGAAATAATGAAAAATCCACGACAATGTCTGACCAAAGACGATCTTTACTACTAGCTATTAAATCCAGCAAGCTCGTTCAAATGGTCCCATTTTTATTTCTATTATTTCAATGGCGCAAATTTTAAGACAAAATTAAAAAAAAAAGTAGTAAAGATCGTTTTTGGTCCGACATTGTCGTGGATTTCTTATTATAGTTTATTAAACTATATTAAACTCGGGACAAATTGACTATAACTATATTAAACTTGGCACTAATTGGTCAAAGGTTTGCAGGTAATGAAATCTAAAATTCTAAAAAAAAAACGGCGTAAACTTTCTCAAAAGAGTCTCAGCGTTTCTTCACTCGTCTCGTAATTATATCAGTAATCAGGAATCCAGGCAAGTCTCTGAAAATCAGAAACTACAACATTTCTGATAATTTCTCCGAGTTCGCAGGACTCAAGAAAGTGAAAAAAAAGTTGTGGAACGTTTTCGCTCGTAAAAGTAACTTTTAGGTACGAATTTCCAATTTGCAATTTCTTTTCGGTCCTCGTTGTCGACGATTTTCGTGCATTTGTCGTATCGCCCGATTTCGGGACGAGAAATAAAGTGTGCTTTACAAAAGCACGCGCCGTAGAGTATGGAAAAAAAAAAGATGGCAATGGCAAAAGCACGGAGGAGAGAAAATCCAACGCCTGGCAAACGGGAACAAGATAAATCTTAAATTATTGCCGGAAACGAGCGAAAGAGGGAGAGAGCATGGGGAGGGGGGAGGGGACTTTACACGAGGCTATAAGTCGATGGATGAAACACACGGGGCAAGTTGCCGAAGAAAGAGGCACTGAGAATATGAGGGGCAGGGGGGGGGGGTCCTCGACCAGGAGAAGGGGAGGGGGAGAAGGTAGCGCGCGTTATATATGCCAAAGAGATCTCAACAGGACATTGAGAGAGTGAGGGGAGGGGGTTCGGCGTGGGGGGGTGTTATGGGGAAAACGAGGCGAGAGGGTTGTCGGCGCAGTCTCGGTTCGCGTGCCGGGCATTCGAGGCTCGCGCGGGCCGCGTGTTCGTTGCTCAGTTTCGGTCCAGACGCAAATGCGTTTCCCTCGCACGGGACACGAGACTTTTCCGTCTATTCGCGAAAAAAATAGAACATTTTCCAAAAAAAAAAAACCCACCCCTAAAACGAAACCCCGAGAAAAGCTTTAACCAAATTGTCGATGAAAAATGGTTGAACAAATAAAAAAGCTCTGAAGCTTTCGGTGTGAAATTTTCCAGTGAAGTTCCCGTTTAATTCTGTCTCGACGGAATCGACGATGACAATTCCCATGGACATCACCGAAAAAAAGTTTCAACCGGGAATATAAGGAGCAATTATCACGAAAGTAAACACGAGGGAATAAAGAAAGGAAGGAAAATTCTTCATTGGGAAATTTTTCTTTCTCTTTCGTTCGCCAGATCTTATATTACGAGTTTCCCGATAGAATCATTGCAAATATTGTTTTTGGCACAAGTTTATCTCGTTTCTCGTCTACAAAGACCCTATTTTTCTTTTTTTCCTCCCTGACTCTCTCTCTCTTTCTCTCTCTCTCTCTCTCTCTCTCTCTCTCTCTCTCTCTCTCTCTCTCTCTCTCCTCCCTCTCTCTTGGCCCTTACCCGAATAATTGGCCACAGAGTCGCAATTACGATGAATATATTCACAGGTAACAACTGTCTTGGAGCGAGGAATCTATTTTCCTTTCATCCTGTAGATGATCCTCGCTCATATTGGATTTTTATACATTCGCTGATACATATATACGGATCCTCACGGTTTCTCAACGTTCTCTTGGCTTGTCGTTAGTCAGTAGTGAAACGCGAGTGGAGTACGGATGATAAGAGAAGGTATTTGCCCTAACAATATAGCTCGGTGAGGCTCCAAATGTATATGAGGTATTCCCGCTCAACGGGACGCCCTTTTAGGCCGACCTCTTTGGATTTTCTTGAAACTCGAGTATGTTTTAGTGTTGCCTGAAAGTATATTGAACACCAATTTTCAGATCTCTAACTCTAATACTCTTTGGAATACACCAAAAGTTATATTTCACACTTTTTGCGTATTCAGCGCTTCGGAGCTTTAGCACGGTGCGAAATAAAATCGCAAAAATTCTTTAACAATAGCTTTTGATCGGAAATTTCCTGCTCTTTTCGAAAAAATTATCAGCGATTTCGAAAAAAAACGAATTCGTCTAAATTTCGGACAAAAACCGAAAAAATTGATTTACAAAAAAAGAGCATAATTTAATTCAGCCAGACAATTTTTTTCATGTTTTGTATATATCTGAGAAGTCACGACATAAATTTCAAGTTGGAACTCGCATCCGCTTACTAATGCCAAGTTTTTTAGTAGGATGAAAATTCTTAAATATTGTGTTTTTCGTATTCAACAGTTCCCTGATATATTATATAGTTTTTTTAACGAATTTCGAGTTTAATAAATTCATTATATTCAAAATTTAATTAATTTAATTTAATAAATTTAATTTAATAAATTGAATAAATTTGATTATTTGATAAATTTAATTTAATTAATTTAATTAATTTACTGAATTCAAAATTCGTTAAAAAAAACGCTACATAATATATCAGAGAACTGTTGAATTCGAAAAACACGATATTTAAGAATTTTTATCCTACTAAAAGACTTGGCATTTGTAAACGGATGTGAGTTCCAACTTGAAATTTATATCGTGACTTCTCAGATATATACAAAATATCAAAAAAATTGTTCCGCCGAATTAAATTATGCTCTTTTTTTGTAAATCAATTTTTTCGGTTTTTGGCCGAAATTCGAATGAATTCGTTTTTTTTTCGGAATCGCTGATATTTTTTTCGAAAAGCGCAGGAAATTTCCGATCAAAAACTAGTGTCAAAGAATTTTTTTGGTTTTATTTCGCGCCGTGTCAAAGCTCCGAAGCGCGGAATACGCAAAAAGTTTGAAATATAACTTTTGGTGTATTCCAAAAAGTATTATAGTTAAAGATCTGAAAATTGGTGTACAATATACTTTCAGGCAACACTAAAACATACTCGAGTTTCAAAAAAATCGAAAGAGGTCGGCCTATAAGGGGGTCCCGTTGAGCGGGAATACCTCATATATACATAATCTATATACAATCATATATACTGGCAGAAGTAACTCGAGGCAAAGTTTAATTGGGCATCGTTGGTCTTGCGGCCTCACCAGCGTTTCCCGGACCATAGGGACAATAAGAAATCTATAACTATCAAAAGTTCTTAAGGGGGTTGCGACGAGGCGAGTTTTTAAACAAGAAGAGGAACTGATTCATCATTATTATTTTTTTTTTCGACCAATCGTGATTGTACATTTCTATTGAGGATTGATATTTCAAAATCAACATCTTAGGAACGTTGGATAATTTTTTTGTCTAAAAATACTGACTTATTGTGAAGTTATAGCTGATGTCCTGAAAGAACTTATCGAAAAGTCTCGTTGGAGCCAGCAATACAATTTGGGTCCAGATAATTGAAAATATAAAAAAAGTAACAAGTTCCCACTACACATTAATCGATTCTATGATTAGTGGGAAGAATTTTCGAAATATTAAATTTGAACAAAATGGCGTGAGTTCAGAGTCTTCATTTTTGAGGGAAAAGTTTGGCATTCACGATTCATCAAATCGGAAGTACAAAACGGAAAAAATCCTTCGATCTGATACTAGATTTTGAGGTATAAAAAAATTTTATGATTTTGGAAATATTGGGGCACTCTTTGGGACATCTTGCCCACCGATTTTGAAAACGGAGTTTCGCTGATGTCACGTTTAAAGTTTCAATATTTTGTGTAAAAAAATTTGACTTCCACGATTGGAGACAGTCGACAATGCGTTAAAATTTTTGAAATAATCGAGAGGAAAAAGAACCGGAAGTCGACAGTGGATTCGATTAGCGTAACAGAATACGAGACGTATCGGATCGCGAAGGGTTTATTGATAAAAAAAAAATATCGCAAATCCAGAGGCTCAACGTTGGCCGTTTAATCCCAAAAAATAGATGGTCCATACCTCGTGAATCCGCGTATATCGAACGATGAAATTTGCATAGTCAACTTGTATATCGCCTGATGCATTCGCCGAGAGCGTTTAATCCGAGCACTGAAAGTACACAATTTTTTTTTCCAAGTGGAGGTATGAAAAGGTGGGGAAAACCCCTTAAAAAAATGAAAAAATAAGTACTATCTATCGGTCGATAAATTATTACAACCCGGGAAAGAGCATGAGCTAAAAAAAATCGACTGCTTTTTTCTCATAAAATTCACAGAGCTTTTTCATTGCCAATGTAATTGACAGCGTATCGACGTCCCTCGCGATTACTTTGGTGCATCAAACGTGATTGAAAATCAGTGCGAGTCGTTAAAGAGTAATATCGACCAAAAAAAAAAACACGACCATAATAATGATAAACTGTTGATGGCTTCGAAATGAGGTTGAATACATCGTCGATAATTAACCGTGCTACGAAATGAATGACGTTTTTCAGTGGCTCATTAAACATGCTAAATTGCAACGAGGCGAGGATTTACGAAATTGTGTAATTTAGATATTGCATCGAGATCAACGTTCCCTTGGATAAACGCTGATTACTCGATAGTGTTGATTATATTTATATTAAAAAAAAAAAAGAAAAATAAAAAATGTGGCTTCGAGTTTTCTCGTGTCTTCTTTGTGCCTCCTCGGTTACACTCGGGGCATTAAGGGCCAAGGAACCCGGCGAGGGAAAAGGTAAGCCCCAAAATGTTATTCCCGCGCAAATTCGGCAAATTCGCCGCTGTTGAGAAACTTTATTATTACATCGAGTCACATACGCTCGCGAATTGCCGTCGAGTAATTCATTATCGCGTGCAAGACCGAAAGCTGAGAATATAAATTCATCGTTAGGAGCTTCACACCTGCGTAATATTCGTGAATTAATAGCCGAGATAATTAAATGCACCGAGAGTCGGCGAAACAGCGCCGACGAACAAATCTGGTTTATTATCTTATTTCAAACAAGAGCTTACATTTCCACCTCGTGCATATGAAATTATGCTTCGCCAGAATGAAATCTACGATCTTATTGTTGGCGAGATTTACATCGTTATTAATTCTCATTACTTTTTCCTTCGCTCGTAAAAAGGGAAGCTTTGTTTCAGTGAGATTTTTCCTCTCGCGAGATTTTACTGCCTTTTTGTTTAGAATGTACACTGAGGTGGCGCAAAAAAACCGACTATTTTTTTTTTTCGAGTCTCTTATGATGATATGTTAGTTTTTTATGTTTTAAGAACCCTCACAAAAAATGAGCTCAAAAAAAAAATTTCAACGGTCAATCAAGATTTTCAAAATTTTCAAAAATCGTCAAAAATCAAATTTTTATTTTTTTTAATTCTTTTTTTGCTCATTACGGGTAGAATTTTATAGAAAAAAACAAAATAAGTTTATCAAATTTTTAGCTCAAAATATTCATTTTTAAAGTTCGCTCATAATTTTTTTAGATTTGTAAGTGCATTGCATTTGATGTTTTCGACCTTTGAATATTCATATTAAGATTTGATACCTTTTTTTTCTTTGAATTAGTAAGATAATCGATAAAAATACACCACGAGATGAATAAAAAATTAAACACAATACTAAAAATGTAATTTTTTAATAACTCGATGTTTTGCAAATTACAGTAATAACACGATTGATTAATACTTGAATGAATAATACTTTGAGTTCTTAATTTCTTTTAATTTTTTTTCTTTCGTTGTATCTTTCAACATTACGAGCATGTGAAAGATCTGTTTTATCGACGCTGCAGTAAAACAGAGTGTATGTTAATTTTTGCGACACAACCATTCCTTGACTATTGAACCGAATGATCTGAAATTTGACCAGGTGACAGGTGATTCTAGAGAGCTCTAGAGAGCTCGATAGTGGTGTGTTTTTCTTAAATTAAGCTATGCAAAAATTATTGGATCCATTTCTGTTTGAAGCCTCTCAGATTTTACCCAAAAAAGTACATTTCTATGTTGAATTTCTCTATTTTCTGGCCACTAGGCTCTAGACAAAGCTCTCTAGAATCACCTGTCACCTGGTCAAATTTCAGATCATTCGGTTCAATAGTCAAGGAATGGTTGTGTCGCAAAAATTAACATACACTGTGTTTTACTGTAGCGTCGATAAAACAGATCTTTCACATGCTCGTAATGTTGAAAGATACGACGAAAGAAAAAAAAATTAAAAGAAATTATGAACTCAAAGAAAAAATAATCAATCGTATTATTACTGTAATTTGCAAAACATCGAGTTATTAAAAAATTATATTTTCAGTATTGTGTTTAATTTTTTATTCATCTCGTGGTGTATTTTTATCCATTATCTTACTAATTAAAAGAAAAAAAATTATCAAATCTTAATATGAATATTTAAAGGTCACGCGGAAACATCTAATGCACTTACAAATATAAAAAAATTATGAGCGACCTTTAAAAATGAATATTTTGAGCTCAAAATTTGAGAAACTTATTTTTTTTCGTCTATAAAATTCTACCGTAATGAGCAAAAAAAATGAAAAATAATAAAAATTCGATTTATGAAGATTTTTGAAAATTTAAAAAATCTTGAGTGACCCTTGAAAATTTTTTTTTAAACTCATTTTTCGTGAGGGTTCTTAAAACATAAAAAACGAACATATCATCACAAGAGACTAAAAAAAAAAATATTTGGTTTTTTTGCGTCACCCTAATGTACACCGCAAAGATGTGAAAAATTTGAAGTAATTAAGCTTACAAAAAATGTGTCTCAGTGTTGGCCTGGAAAAATGGTGCGAATATTCGAATTATTCGATTTGATTCATCTTGAATTATTCGTAAATTCGAATAATAGCACACTTGTAAATACTAGTAAAAAAAAAATACTATATCATTGCAATGGCTGTTTATGATGAAAACCTAAATAAATATTTGCATTGTTAAAATTATTGAATAAATTAATGGCAGTAGCTGAAAAGAAAAGCCAGATTTCAACAGAAGCCAGAAGAAAAACAGTCATCGATCATAACAATAAAAAATCATTTCTTATTTACCATTCAATAATTATTAAAGCTGAGAAAGAGAAGTTAAGGATAACGATTGACTTTTTTTTATTGTCATTAAAAAAAATTCAAAATTTGGGAGAAATATATTGCAGATAAATAAAAAGAGTATAACTTTTGAAAAGCTCAATTCCACTCCACTAATAATCAGCGTAGTTAATTTATTTGTTAATTTTCCTAACGATGTATTTTCATAATATTTAGAAAAATATTTTAAATTTTACATTCCATTAAAAAGTTGGTAATGAAACTTTCTATTAAAAGTTATGTTTTATTAAAATTTTCATTAATTCAGTAGTGAGCTATGAAAAAAATATTATGATTCAGTTAAATATATGATTGAACAACATAACTTCTTCATCGAAATCCATCAGTTTGAGAGCAAAAAATAATTAATCGAATTATTCAAATTCTTCGAATAATTCGATGAATTCGAATAATTCGAAGTGTTCCAATAATTCGAATTTCGAATGCTATTCGCACACCCCTAGAAAAATGCAAATTCATCTGGAGAAGGTTTTGAGTAATCGATCTGGTTTCCAAAGACCCCTCAAAAAAAGTCTCCCCGTGATGGTCAGGATCAAGTCATGATATATCTGAAATCTGTCTAAAATCCGAATCTATCTGAATATCTGAAAAATAGCTGAAATCGTGATAAACGTAGAGTCACGAATAGAACTAGCCGGGAGATTGCGAGGCTCAGAGAGAAAAACTCATTTAGGCGACCAATCCAGTTGGCTTTTCAGCGGAATCTCGCAAAAACGGACCAAATGCCAGAGGAAGTTGTTCTAAACCCTATTGAAAAAAAAAACAGTGGGTCGAATTTTGCTCGTATAGGGGCTTGGACGATGCTTCCCGCAGCGGAGACCTTGTTACGCTGGAAAAGCGACCCATCGGTGGCCACTCAATTTTCCTAGGTCAAGATTCCCCGGTAAGATTAGTCGTACGTGACCGTGGAATGGGCAATGCCATGATCCAGCAATACGGTTCGTGCATTTCCCAACAATGATATACAGATAAACGTGCCGTATACATTTCCCTGTTTGCGACAATGCGCCGCACGGCAAACATCCGAAAACCGAGACAAAAACACTAGAGGGAAATTAGGATCTGAGCAACTACGGCGTATAGAATACGAGTCCACAATAGATCGCGTTGCAACATTCAATTACGAGACCCTGGATGGTCGTAGCGAGTGGCTAGAGGGTGGAAGGAAGGAAGGGAGAGAATTATGCAGAGGGAAGAAAGAACAGACCAGGATAGAGCCGCTGAATGAGTTCGCTTCGCTTTCGAGTCAGCCTCCCTCTCCCAGACTCGGAGTCAGTTCCTCCCTCTGTCCTTCTCTCTCTTGGTAAGCGAGCTGTCGTCGAAAGATAAACCGAAGTTTCTTATGCCGAGCAAGTGGAAGTTCAGTCGAGTCTCGCGCTCTTACCATGAGCGGATCTCGTTTCGCTCTGCGACTAATGACTTCCCTCCCCCGGTCGACGACTATATTCAAACGGGCGTACGAAGGTCTGACACCAAGGCGAGAAACCTCGCGCCTGCGACGAATGGCGCAAAAATAATGGCACATGATCACTTGAATTTCGGTGGACTTTGCTTCATGATGCTCCGCCACTTGCCGACGTCTCCATTGGTTCAACCGAATAAAAAACCTAACTCTATAATCAACTAACGAAGCCAGAGACGCTTTGCAGCGAATTCACCGTGAAAACTTGAAACTCTGGCCATCACCATCATGACACCCCCGACCCTTTTAATTGACCTTAATCACGATTCACAATATCTGCTAAGTTTCCAGTGAAAGGAATTATGGTTCCCACTGTAATGACAGCTGTAGAACGGTATCATTACTAACGGGAGGGTGTTCCAAAATTCCAAGAAGAGGCAGACTCAAGGTCATCTATTTTAATATTGGTTAATGGGTTCGACTAACGAAACCGGATAAATTCAACGTAAAATCTTAAGACTCTGTCAACCATGATGCCACCCCTGACTCTTTTAATTGACCTGCTAACTTCCCAGTAAAGGGAATTATGGTTTCTACCATAATTATAGCTGTAAACGGTACCACTATCAACGAGGTAACTGTTCAAAATTCTAAGGCGATGCAGACTTAACTTCATAACTTCGATAATGATCTCCAGGTGGTCTTACAATGGCTCCCGTTGGACTTGTCCTATTCATGAGAACTTCAATAGTATCCTCACCCTACTGTAACTTCTAGATCTGTTCATTCCAAGACCATCTTTGGAATAATCCTCAATGCACATTTCGTTGAAGTGGCAACTGAGCCCTGATGGAATATCAAAGCACGCGAGACGCCATATACAATCGAGGATTCCACTGAATAAGGGACCAACTTCCACACACCCATACATGACCCAGTGTTCGGACCTTTTGTCGCCATACCTTCCGTCTCCTGTCCCCCTGCGTCTCTGTCTATTTGTATGACATTTCATGCTACCCTCCTCCAACCCCCGTTGATAGCGCTGAGCTGTTTAGCAGCATTAATGATAGTAGTTGTAGTCGACCCAGCATTGACCCCGAGTATTGTGTGCGCACTGGACTCACACCCAACATATGTATTCCACATAACGGACACGTCACAGGTGTCGGCACAGTCGCTCGCTCGAGTCCCGGTCATAGAACCATCCAAGTCCGAGATATACCTAAGCCTGGATGTGACGATAGTGTGTTTGCAATGCCCTACGAGCTCGTGGCAGGGACCATAGTGAATATACGATAGGGTTTTGAGGTGCAGAGATAGAGAGAGCGTCATAGTACGTGCGGAATATATAGTTCAGAAGATAGTATAGTGTTCCTAGCCGGTCTACGGCACGTGAGCACATGTTCGTAACTGCTTCTGCGGCCCAACCGAGTTATAACCCAAACCCAACCTCCCCGCCAAAAGCCCATTTGGCTATCTCTTCCTTTCAACCCGGAGCTTCGCCACCACCGCAGCCTTCTGCCCTGTCATCCAGCCCGCGAACCTCGCAAACCCCTTTTCACGCTCGTTCTCCCTCCATGCACCCCCTCATCCACCCTTTCCACCCCTGGCTGCCCCGTTTGTGAAGGTATTCTCATTATATTCATATAGCCCGCAGGATCGTAAAGGGCGTGGGATAGCGGGAGCACCGCGTGTGAATAACGCTGATAAGCATCTGCATCCGTATTCTCCCAACACTTCGGCTCTCTTCGGCTCGTTGGAGTCCGATGAAAAGTGCGGATCCACAGCCATGAGGCGAATTGCCGTTCACAAAGAGTTCCACCATTTTGCCGTGGAACCTGCTCGAACAAAAACGACCAACCAATTGCCCCAATTATTAACATATGGTTGTTCTGTGAATGGCTTTTTCATGTTAACGTAACAACGGTGTTCCGCAGTGCAGACTTTTGGATCATGCATTTTTTTTTTTACGAATTTTTGTGTGGGAATATTCATGAGGCTGAAAATATATCTGAATAATAATATTAACGATCATTTAATATTATTATTGAAAAACATAAGGATTGCAAGGATTCAATCTTAATATAAATCTAAATTTTTGCCGCCGAAATTGGGTCCTTAATGCCGATAATGCTTTTGAGTAATGATTATTGAGTAATTTATGATAATTAAATTAAAATTATCATTGCAATGTAATAATGTTGATACGAGAATAAATGGAATGAATTTATTTTATATTTCATGTAATTACTTAATTACCTTAATTACTTTAAAGGGGCATTCTGGTCTAGACTTTTGAAAAAATCAATTTTTTCAAAATTCTACCGAGCTTTTTCATCGAGCTTGAAACAACGCTCAAAATGTAAACTACCACTCAAAAGTTTGGAAACATTCGCCTCGATCCCGCACCGCACAAAATGTTTCACTGCTCTTTTGAAAATGAAGATATTTCAATTTAACAAGCGGCGTTCCAAAGGGGACATATTCAGCTTCATTTCGCTTTTTGCAAACAAATTTTTCGTTTTTTTTAAACCCAATACGCCCTTTGAAACATGGTCGTTTTTTTACCTTTTTTTACCTTGAAATTTCAGCGCACGCCCCATGAACATTTTTTTAACGGTTTTTCGTATGGAAAACTTGTAGGGGGAAGCATAAGCTGCAATTTCATTTTTCAAAAGTTTCGTACGATTTTTTTCGTAAAAATATTCAATTTTTCGCAAAAAAACGACCATATTCATAAAATGTAGCGTAACTCTGAAACTACTGGGTTTTCTTAAAATCACTTAGAAGGCAAAAAGTTGCATACAATCATTCTGCATTCAATAAAAAAAATTCGGAATTTTTTTCAAAATTTTTTTTTTAATTTTTCCTTCCTACGAGACATTATTTTATCTTAAACAATCGGGTTTCTTACCTCATCTACACGGCTTTTTCATCAAAAAACTTCACCTACACGATTTTTTCGTCGAAAATGGCTGGAATCAGGCTCGGTCTCTAGACCGAAATATCGCCTTAAGGCTGATACAAGCAATCACGTGCCTTTTCACCATTCAAAACTATTAGTTGATAAATAATTTTCCGTGGATACAAATATCAAGTCATTTTTTTACTTGGATATTTTTCGATCCGGACAGAAATCCCACACGTGAAACACATTTCCGGAGAATTTGCTGAAATGCGGTTTTTCCTCGATGTCATGTAACGCAGAATCAGCATTTCGATGTACATTAGCACAAAGTGGAGCGAGCATTGCTAGAATCAAAGGGTAGATTTTTTTTGTTTTCATTAAAAAAATTCCTGACTCCAAGGATCGTACTTTTAATGCTTAAGGTCAGGCGATTCTGGTGGATACACCTGTTCGTGGTGGAACACACACCGGTTACAGCCCCAAGCCGTTGTGTTTTTCCTCGACGACATTACGATTCTCGACAATTGGCAATTTCAGAGGAACCCGGCGCGTTTTCTTTTTCGCCCCCTTATGTCGTTATATTGCGAGAGATTCCGCGCTTCCAGTCCGATGGAATTTCATGTTTTGCGTGGAGACTCCAGCGGCGAAAAAATTTGCACAAAAAAGCTCGCTCTTGGAAGACCGAGGAAAAGTGTTAAATAACGTTGCCGCTGTTGCACCCCTTTCCCATTATACACATTCACAATCTCTTGTACCCTCTCTCTCTCTCTCTCTCTCTCTCTCTCTCTCTCTCTCCGGTGCACGTCTTTTCCTTGTGGCACAGCGAGTCAGACGTTTTCTTTTTTTTTTCCTTTCTCGTCCCTCACCACCGTCTTGGGCTTTCATTTCGATCGCAACTTTGCGCCCGACGTATCCCACCGCCCCTTAATACACGTTTTAATAATACCCACTCTTCTCTCGCGGCTTCGTGTTGCCGCTGCCACGCCGTAAAAGATATTCCGTTGGGATGCTCCGCCTTGGAAAAACTCTTCCATCAACGAAGATTGTTTTTTTTTAACTCCTCTCCTGCTTCGTTCCAAGGTTCCTTTTTCAAAACTCGGCTTTACTTCGTCGACGTTCTCCATGCGTTTGTGTGTGTGTGTGTGTGGCTGTCACTAATTTTATGCAGTTTTTGTCCACGGAACTCTCGAAGCTCGAACGTGACCGCACATCGGATCCGTGACCGGAAGTTCATTCGGGGTATCAGCTATCCTCGTGGCACCTTGCCCCACACACCCGCGAACTTATGTTAAATTTTCCACGAGGAATTTATATGCCATCATTCGCCCGCGCGAATATAACGCCACCCCCCCCCCCTCCCCACACGCATTATATCTATATTTGTGAATAGAGTATTATTCTCCATGGATTTTGCCATCGATGGTGCATGTGTACCGTCGGTAATCGATACGTCATACCGGAATGTGTGCTATATCGATCATAGCTTATAATAGGAAGAGAGGGATGCGAGAGGGGTTGCGCTCGGGCGTCAAGGGGTGCGAATCCCCTAACCGCGCTTACCGCCATCACAATTTGTGGGGTTTTGTGCATCAAACGTGCAGACGCACGCACAAACGCGGTTCACAATTTGTCCCGGTGAAACGTGAAAAACCGTCGAGTATCAACAAAATTATGCCAAATCTGCAGGGAGTTCTGCCACACCATCGACAATTCCCAAACCGCATTCTCAACTTTCTTTCTCTCAGGCACTTTCCCCTTTATCCCACCACTTCCTCTGCTTTCTGTATTTCTCGGGCTTTTTGTCGTTTCTCTGATCTTCTCGGGAAAGCGCTTCCACATGACTAGGATATTTCCGATGATCCAAGCAAACAGTCGCATCGTGGACAATGTTATTCTACGTTCGTTCACTCGTGAAGCCAAAACAATCCATTTTTCGGTACGTCTAGAGTTATGATATCTACGAAAAATCGTGGAGAAAAGAGAAATTGGGCGGAGTCTTATCGTCCAAAGTCTCGGATCGTTTAGAGTCGGTTTGAAACAGCACGTGACTTCGCCGCAGGGGCTCACCAATTTTTCTTCCACTTTATCGGAATAATAAGGGTAGTTCTTGTGTGAAATTTTCCGCTGATTACGAATACGTTTTTGGAAAAACCAAATTCCCACGAGAACCGGGTTGGAAAATTCGAAATGTACGATTTCGTCGAGTCTCAATTCGGCCCTGTTCAGAGGACAAAAGTCACGATTGTATGTTTGCAGTAATAAGGATTGTGATAATTCGTAAAAATTCCAGACGAATAAACTATGAGGTTGATCAAGTGTACTATCTCTTATTCCTGTGCAAAAGCTCCTGGTTAATTTTGAGGAAGGAGGAAAGGTTTGCTATGGTTTGCGTCTTAATGTAATCGAAATGATTTTCAGCTGAGTACAAACACTTTAGCCCTTTAGCCCTTTAGCTTCTCGCAGGGCGCACTTCTCCACGTCCCCGTAGTAAAAAACTCCATTGAATCGCCAATGGCAACCAATGGTCCTCATACGACTCCATTGGACAATGAATGGGGACCCATTGAGATTTCCGCATTTGTCAATGGCGTACAGGGCTGACCATTGATCAGTGAATGGGTATCCATTGAACATCAAATGCGGATGAATCGAATGATCATCATTACTCAATGATGCTCATTGGAAAGCCAATGCGGATGAATCGAATGATCATCATTACTCAATGATGCTCATTGGAAAGCCAATGCGGATGTATCGAGCGATCAGCATTGCCCAATGGTGTCCATGGGAAGGTAAATGCTGATGAACAAAATGATCCGCTTTACCCAATGATGTCCATTGGAAAGTCAATGCGGATGAACTGAAAGATCAGCATTTCCCACAGATGTTCATTGGAACCCAAATGCGGCTAACGATGAAATGATCAGCATTTACCAAGGATACCCATTGAATAATAAGTAACTACGAATTATACAATGATCAACATTTATCAATAATGTCACTTCATTGACGACTGATCGAATGATGAGCAGCATTCGTTAACGATGTTGCAATCCATATTCGAGGTTCAATGCAGAACAATTGAACCCATCGATCGATGAGAATTTTTCCGAATGCGATATTTCTCAAACGGCGGTGAATTAATAAAATTAAGTAAGAGTAGATGTCGCTGATTCTCATATATGAACCAAATATTTTCTTCAATTATAATAAATGCTGATGATTATATCGATGGTCAATCAGTTTAAAATATAATATAATAGTTTAAAATAAAATATAATATAATATACTTAAAAAAAATATATTATATACTGCTCATCAAGTGCGCGTACGTTTGGGATAAATGATTTTTAAAACCGTTTATTTTTAACATATACACATAATTTTATCAGTCCCTCTCAACTCGATTTGTGAGAGGAGAAACGTATATACTTTCATTATCAATCGTCATCTGAATACACTTACAATCTATTTTCTCAATTCTGAGCTTCAATACTTTCTATTAAATGTAATATATATATATATACATATATATATATATATATATATATATATATATATATATATATATATATATATATATGATTGCTATATATGATATATGATATAATTATTGGTCGCTATGCTAATATTAGCATTATGATTGACCTTACTTACTGATAACTTACTTGATTATTTAATGCGTAATTCCATGTATATATAGCAATCATATGAAAGAATCTCCATTGATGATCCCATTTATTCCCCATTGCCCACAAAAACCAATGGAGGTGAATGGCGAATTAACTAGAGAGATTGTCTCCATTGAATCCTCATAGGATAATCCCCATTCCGTTTCAAATGAGGAATTCAATAGCGAAAATGTCCTTAGACAATTCGGCATTCATATCCATTGGTTTTGTGGGCAATGGGGAATGAGTGGTGAACAGCAATGGAGATTCTTTCGTATAGTAAAAACTCCATTCATCGCCATTGAAAAATCCCCATTCATTCCCCATTGCCAAAATAACCAATGGGGATGAATGCCGAATTGCCTAAGGGAATTGTCTCCATTGAATCCCCATTAGATAATCCCCATTCCGTTTCAAATGGGGAATTCAATGGCGAAAATCCCCTTAGGCAATTCGGCATTCATCTCCATTGGTTATTTTGGCAATGGGAAATGAATGGGGATTTTTCAATGGTGACGAATGGAGTTTTTTACTACGGGTCAGAAAAAAGTATCGTCGAGTTGGAGACATCTTTGACGTTGCCAAAACGACGATAACCTTTCCAAGAGCCACAACGAGTATTCCAATTTTCGTTGCACTCGAATATAAATTTGAGCGAAGACTTTTCCGTATCTCGATCTAGCTACAATAAATTCTGAACATGCGAGACTATAACACGATGCAAAATTATAGTTTCCACTTTGTCTGAAAGGTGTTTCTAGCCAATGCGTTTGTATAGCTTGAAAATACACCTTTGTACATTGTCGTTTCGAGACAATGCAATTAAACTATCCTTTACCTCCAAAAGCGACGTGTATCGTATCGGGTGATGCTTTGTATGTTTCAAAGCTTTGCTCCGGTACAAATCCAATGTGTCTAATGTCTAAATACAAAGAAAACGACGAGACTGAAATGACGTCGTCGTCGTCAACGGCGACGACGGTGACGTCGGCGACGACGACGACGACGACGACGACGACGAAGGCAACCGAGAGTTTCAACAGCTACAGTAAATCTCGAGATTGAACCCCCAACGTCAAAGTCTCTCTGCGTGGTTCCCAACAGGAAGTGTTATACAACTATGTATATGTCTTTATCGCCGACACTGCAGAGCATCGTAATGAGAATCAGCGTTAATTAGAAGCAATCATTATTTGATATTAGTATGCGCTCTGGCTGTTTCAACGTCAGCTGTTCCCTTGAACGACCCTTAAATTCTCGCGAATACAGCGTCAAACCTTTTCTTTTAAAGCGGTATTTTGGTCTAGAACTTTGAAAAAATCATTTTTTCATATTCTTAAAGTTTAAACCTTTGAGAATACATCCACGAAGAGAAATTTTTCAATTCCAATAATTTACGGAGTTATAGCTATTTTAGTGACACAGCAACTACGCCCATTACGTCGGAGCATAATTTTAAGGGAATATTCTGGTCCAGAATTTGAAGAAAAATAATTTTTTTTGCATATTCTTAAAGCTTAGACCTTTAAGAATATAGAATATGTTCCGCGAAGGAACATTTTTCAATTCCCATAATTTACAGAGTCATAGCTATTATATCAAGAAAATCGATTTTTCGTGACAATCGAATCCAAAGAATCGGTTTCGTGAGAGTCGATTTTTAAAAATCGTAAAAAAAATTAACTGCCAATCAAGCTTACGTAAGTATTTATTAAGTTTTTGCTATGGAAAATAATGAAATTAGATTAATTTATTTTTAATACAAAATGATGAATACAAAATAACGAGTATAAAGTAGTTTTCATTCTGGCTAAACATAGTTTGATTCTTTCACACATTTGCACTTTTTGATATATTCTTAAAAATATTATGAATATATTTGGCAAATCAGCCTTTTTTTCTATTACATAAGTTTTTACTGTTTTACGATATTTTGTATATTTTCACTTTCGGTTATTTCTTATCATTGAATCATGTTTCCAATATTTTAGCTTTCAATTTTTTTTACTCCTTTTCTCTTCCGTTTTCACATTTTCATATATTTTTTTCTTTTAACCTTCACGCTGATATTTCATAGACTTTTGTCAATCTTTGTTTAATTGTCAATGTTTAATGGACTTAAACATTGACTTAATGGATTTAAACATGAATTTAATAAAAAATCGAATTTTCGATTTTTAAGGTTAAGAATCGATTCACCTAAAGATCGAAAAGGAAAGAATCGATTCAAGATATCGATATTTTTGATACAAAAATCGATCTCTTGAAGAATCGATTCGGGATCGAACATCCCAATATCGTCGTACCAAACTAAACTCAATTACTTTTTATTCCTCAATTATTATTACTTTTAAAAATACCAAATTTCCATTAAAATAAATAGTTACGAATAATTACAGCTTCTCTGAGTCCAAAAAAAGCAAAAACGATACAGACAAGAATCGTAAGCTCTTCTTCAATATCCATCGCGAGCCAGATTCCATTTACCACGTCTCGTTCGTTAAAGTAGATCGCAAAAAGAGAAAAAAAAAAGCACCAACATACGAAAGTCCATTCAGCGCTTTTTTCGACACTCTTTCACTCCCCGACAGTGCCAACACTTTATGCGAACATCTATTTCGAGGTTTCACTTCACTCCGAATTTCACAGATATATCCTCGTGGGACACGCTAACGCTCGGCATACGTGCATCATACGAATGCCGCGGATATCCGATAAATAAAAACCAGTGCCTCGAGGGGATTTGCGCGGGTGTCGCGCTTTTCCTCCCTTTCTCTTACGCACGATGAGAACGCGGATGCATTCACGATTGAACAGTATGCGGATGTGTGTGTCTGTTGGGAGTGAATTGAGGGGAAGAGGAAAAGGAGGAAAGAGGGGAAAGAGGGGCTATCCATAGCGGAGTAACTGATATCGGGATGGAGTGGAAAGAGGGGGCAAAAGTGAACATCGATATGCATATATCGATACATGGATTGCAGAGTAGGGTGGGCCAAAAATCCGCTTTTTGAAAAATTCATTTAGCAATACCAAAAATATTGTTTATTATGCTACAGAAAAAAATCTGTGTGAAGGGAAAAAATTTTGAGTCAAGATCCCAGGCTCGCCCAAGTTCGTTAAAGTTCGAAGCGTTAAAAAATGATTTTTTTTTCGACTTATTTTTATTGGAAATTTAATTCTCTACAAAAATGGTCCTTATATCAAATCATGTAGGATCGATAGTTTCTAAACTGAGAGAAAAAATTACTGAATTTGAGAACATGAAATTATTTATTAAATGAAAGTATTAATTCGATTATTTATTTGTTGAACCAAGAAAATCACTCTTCATTTAAAAAAATATTTTCACGAATCTATTACTCCATTATATTAAACTTTTATTTAATAGTAACAATTAAATGCATGATAGATTTGATTAAATTTGTATTCATTGGATTAATTACATTGATCGCATCATAAACATGAGATTATTTGAATCTAAAAAACGACTTCAATACGAAATTATTTTTTTTGAACAAAATTATTTCTTTGCAATAAATTCATCATTATTTTACTTTAAAAAATATCTTTATTTAAATAGATTTTAATAAATTTGCGTTCATTGGATTAATTAGATTTATTGCATCATAAACATGAGATTATTATTTGAATCTGAAAAACGACATCAATATTTAATTATTATTTTCGAACAAAATTATTTCTTTGCAATAAATTTATCATTATTTTACTTCTAAAAATATTTCTGTAGTATTTTCAATATTTATTAGATATAAAATTGACAGTGATTATTTGAAAAGAAGCTGTAGTAAAATAAATAATACATTATTTTATTCCAATACAATATTTGTTTGGAATGATGAAATTTTTATTTTCTTCAAGCAAAGAACTATCATTTCTATAGTATACTTTAATAGTATACATAAGTTGTTAAAAATTAAGAAACTGGTTTTTTAAAATGTTTTCTTATATTCAAATCTTCAAAACTCCCAACTTTTTTCGAGTGCAAAGTAGTAGTCGATAGCGTAATAGGTAGCGTGTTAGGTAGTTAGGTAGGATAAGTATGATGGTAGATAGGGTCGAGGGTTCGAATCTCGATCGGACAGAGAAAGTAGATCAGAGAATTGGCGCAGATTTGTCTTTTTTCTATTTATCTCTTTTTGGGGTTTCTAAACTATGCATTTTAAATTATTTGGCAAGGGCTATATATTTTTTATAAAATGTTTAGCAACAATTAATAAACACGCATTTGATTGAATCAATCATTTTTCCTGTTGATTGGACTAATTAATTTGTCGATTAAACAAACTTTTTTTTTCAGTGCTTCCTGTTGTTAAAGACATGCATGTTTTGAATGATAAAATGTGTTTTTGATTCAAACAACATATTACATATAATTGATAACATATTATTAGATTCAAGTAAATTCGTTTATTGAAACAGAAATTTATGGAATTGACTGAAAAAAATGAACCAAGTAAATATGTAAGGGAACCAATATAATATGTTTTGGCAAATAATGAAAAAAATGATTTTTTGCCTTCAAAACTTTCTTTCATTGGTTTTAGTAATTTTTTCTCTCAGTGTAAGATAATTGCTGTTTTAGTGAAAAATTTGTCGAGAATAAAGAAGAAGAAAGAAAAAGAATAAAAAATGTTACAATAAGCGGCAATTTCAAAATATACATATAATATTGAAGTAAATAGACTTAACGATTCCTTTGTATACAATCTAATAAAAAAAATGAAGGTACATTTTTTTATTCGTAGGAAAAATATTTATAGAAAGAATAATGACTATTTTTAAGTAAATTTGCAATTATTTCAAAAACTATCAATCCTACATGATATCATATAAGGACATTTTTTGTAGAGAATTAAATTTCCTACGAAATATGGAGTATCTCAATTATTTTTCAACCATAAAAAATGTAAATATAGAGGAAAATTACAATTCTTGTACTAAATTGCAATTATCTTAGATGCCATCAATGCTACATGAATTCATATAAGAATCTTTTTTGTAGAGAATTAAATTTCCTATAAAATAAGAAGTTTATCAAATATTTGTTTACCCATAACAAATATAAATATTGAGGAAAATGACAAATTTTTCAATAAAACAGCTGTTATCTTAGAAACTATCGATCCTACATGATTTGATATAAGGACTTTTTTTTTAGAGAATTAAATTTCCAATAAAAATAAGCCGAGAAATTTTTTTTTTTCGACACTTTGAACTTTAATGAACTTGGGCGAGCCTAGGATGTTGACTCAAAATTTTTTCCCTTCACACAGATTTTTTTTGGTAGCATAATGAACAATATTTTTGGTGTTGCTAAAAGAATTTCAAAAAACGCGGATTTTCGGCCCACCCTATTGCAAAGTCTCGAATCGTGTCTGACTCGATACGTTATTCGTGTGCGTTAACTACTTGAAACTCGTCCTCTGGGAGCTCGAGTCTCCGGGGCCACGAATCCACGATAATCCGATTAAAAGTTTGAAAAAAAAAAAATAAAAAAAAAGGCATCAACGTTGTTTCGAGCTTTTCCCATGCAGTCTGTGAGCGATCCTCGTGCCATGCAAATCTTATTATCCTTGATATTTGAAAATATTCTCGATAAACACATTAGGATGGAAAGACAGAAAGAGAGAGGAAGACTTATGAGAATACGATTTTCGTGATATCAGGGGAAAAAAAATCATGGGATCATGAAATCCAATGACTCGTGTCTCCAGATTCGTTGCCATCGAGAGAGAGAGAGAGAGAGAGAGAGAGAGAGAGAGAGGAATCGAGAGAGAGGGAAAAAATCTCAAAATTTCACCCACGTCTTTCCGCGCCATTTCGTTTTACTCCGAGGTTTTTTTTCTACATTGATGCGGATACGTGAACGTGGAGTGGATTTTACTGGGATGGACACCGTGGAGAAGAAAAAGTCGAAGGTTATAAAAATGTTTCGGAGACATGACGCGAGAAAAAGCAGATTCAAAGACACGAGTGAGCTCCTCACGTGCGATCATGAACAATGGATTGGGATAGTGATGGAATTTTTTTTTTTTTGTTTTTTTTTTTGTTGAGAAAAATTTTGGGGGTAAAGAGCGATCGGAATTGTGAGGCCATTGTGCGGATTTTCTATGGGAGTCGAATGTATGAAAAACCTATGGGAAATTAATGATCAAGTGAACTAGTGAGAAGAATCGTGTAATTTTCACACTGGTTTGTATTTAGATATTTTTACAGCAATTCTGACTATTTGACTTTAAAAAATTCGTCAAAAGGAAAGAAAATATCAATGATATTTTTAAAATATCATGATTAAATAATATTAATTTAATTTAATTTTATATGGATCTTATAAATATTGCTTAAAAATTACCAGTTAAATTTTTTTTTTTTAATTATTATTTTGACATCAGGGGGATGGTTTCCTCTGACAAATTCTGAAATGTGTCATTAAGATGACTGGACCAAGAATTATAAAAAAAATATTTTTCGAATCCTAAGAGGCAGCTCTTTTAAATAAATACGTCACACGATATATTGATTAAAACATTTTGGGACTAGACTGGTCTCCTGTTTTCATCTTGATTTTTTTCTTAATCTTGTCACATTTCAAATTTCTATATTTCTTAATTTTCGCGAAAATCGATTTTAAGATAGATGGCAGTGATCGGCAGTGTCGATTTTTTCGTCAACGATATTGATTTTATTAATCATTTTTTCGAAAACTTAATAATTAGTCAAAAAATATTACTAATTTTTTCTAAAAATTCGTAATAAGCGGAAAAATATTAGTAATTTTTCTAAAAAATTAGTAGTTAGTAAGAAAATACTTCCAATTTATCCAAAAAAATTAGTAATTAGTGACAAAATATTTCTAATTTTTCGAAAAAAATAGTAATTAGTGATAAAAAATATTTCTAATTTTTTCAAAAAAATTAGTAATAAGTGACAAAATATTTCTAATTTTTCTAAAAAATTAGTATTTAGCGAAAAAAATATTTCTATTTTTTTTTTAAATTAGTAATTAGCGAAAAAATATTACTAATTAATTTAAAAAAAAAACAGTAATTTGTAGAAAAGCATTGTGTATTTTTGCGTACTTGTGTGTACGGATTGAGTCATGGTTAAAAACTCAAACAACTCTATTCAAAAATTTGTTTTATTTTTTATAATAACTAGATCTCTTGAATATTTCACACATTAGTATTTATTGTATCGAATGTCAAACGATATTACATAAGTTATTATTAATACGAATGTTTAATCAGTACCTATTAAAAAATACATTAGTGATTTTTATTTTATTTATTACTTTTTCCAAAATTAATACAATATTTCTTCACAAATTATTGACTTTTTCGGTTATTTAGCAATATCTTTCGCGCTAATTACTAATTCTTGGAAAGAATTAGTAATATATTATCGTTAATTACTCATTTTTTGGAAAAATTAGAAATGTTATGACACTAATTACTTATTTATTAGGGAAATTAGTAATATGTTCCCGTTAATTACTGATGTTAAACAAAAATGACTAATATTTCTTTGCTAATTATTAATTTTTCGAAAAAATTGGAAAATAAAAATAGATAGATTTTTTTTGCCGATCACTGATAGATGGACACCAGAGCGATCTCATGAGTGTTCCATTTTTCCCTTTGAGGCGTTATTCTGGTCTAGAGACATACATTTTAAATAATATATATTTAAAATATATTTTTAAAATTCTCTTTTTTACAACATTTTTAACATTCTTTTTTTTACAACATATTTATTAATATTTTGATAATAAACAAGCAAATATTGGAGAAAAAAATGAAAATTAAATAAGTTACACACTGGTAAAGTTGGAGGTAAAAAAGGGGTGCGCTGGTTGACACGATTGCAACCCTTCTAATCATCTGATACGAAATTTAAAAAGAGATTCTTAATTAGTAAGCATATCGTTATAGCTCTTACCTCACAGAAAATGGAAAAAAAATTCACAAAATGGTGGCTGTCTGAATAAACAAAGGCATTTTTCGACTCTTTTTTCCATTGTTTTTAATTTTTTTACAATAGTAAAAAAAATAGTTTTGATACAAGAGAGGAAATTGAGAGTTCAAATTCCACTAAAAATTTAAAATTAAATTAAATTTTTAATTTTTTTTTCGAGGATATATTCTAAAGGTCTAAACTTCAAGAACATGAAAAAAAATTGATTTTTTCAAAATTTTACACCGGAATACCGCCTTAAGAAGTAGGATTCGCCTGAGGATGCATCAAAAACGTGTAATAAACGGGAATCGGGCGCATAAAGAGAGCCAAATACAAAAGCTCTCGCGCAATAACGTTTGAAAGATACTCCCCGATAAAGGATTCTTTGATTCGTGCTGGGTTAAAAATCCTCTCAGGTTTTTCCGTGTAACATTTTATACATATATGTATCTCACAAATGGGATCGACGTAACGAATACCCTCGGTCGACCGCACCATATTTTCTCAACCGCACACACACACACACACACACACACACACACACACACACACACACACGACAGACTGGCTTTCCACTTTTATTAATTCGACCAATTCGATTGGAGGCAGCGAGGTTCACTCGTCACGGTCCTCGGAGGGGCGCGAGTTTTCCTCATTTTTTTCTTCCCCATTTTACCCCCTTAAACCCTTGGCGTATATACACTTGGTACATATACGTACAGCCAACTGAGAGGCAATATTTTTCCTCGCAGGTTTCTCCCGCTGCATCAAACATATATGTAGTTACACATATATATGGGGCATTCCATGCCAACTCGTCCTACTGTCAAATTTTGCAACTCCGATTTGAATGATGTTTGGCTATCTTTTCATACTTATTGCAAAAGGTATCCCTGATTTTTTTTCAAATTTTTTTTTTCGTCCAATCATGAGATACGAATTTTTGAAATTTGGGCTGATTTATTTTTCATTCTGAAGCTGAAACACGATTTTTTGAATTGATTGAGTCCTTCGATTTTTTTCAAAAAATGCTCAAAAATATTAGTTCCTAAAACACAAATTTTAAGTCCGGTCCGGAATGGAAAAACGATAGGTACTATTTTTTCTCGAATTTTCGAAATCATGTTTTTTTTTTCCACTATCAACACTACGTTTAGTATTACGTGTTATATATGAATAAATACCAGCTTTTTTTCCAGTACCGGACCGGGTTTAAGATTCGTGTTTTAGGAACTAATACTTTTGAGAATTTTTTGAAAAAAATCGAAGGACCCAAACAATTTAAAAAAGTGTGTCTTAGCTTCAAAGTGAAAAAAAAAATCAGTCGAATTAGCTATGAATATGTTTTCACATAAAATGTTGCAAAAAAAAATCAGCAAAATTTTCAAAAATTCGTATCTCGTGATTGGCTGGACAAAAAAATTTGAAAAAAATCAGAGATACCTTTTGCAACAAGTACAAAAAGATAGCCAAATATCATCTAAATCGGAGTTGCCAAATTTGACGGTAGGACGAGTTGGCATGTAGTGCCCCATATATTTGCGAGAGTTTTCTCTGAGAGGGTTTTGCGAGACGCGTTGGAAAAGGCTGTTGGGTTTGCAACCCAGAGGAGGAAGAAGAGGAGTAGGAAGATGGGGAGAGGAAAGAAGGAAGAGGCCACGTTCCAAAGACATCCAAACCGGCTTCGCCAGCACTTTCTTCATTCCACGGGCCGGTATAATATATTTATTCCAACGTTCCGTCATATAAAATTTCACAGCTTTGGCCCGTGACCAGCTAGCCCCAAGGATCGAAAGTGGAATGGGCTCCAGATGCAAAACCATGGGAAGGTCCCAGGTTGGGAATAAAAAAAATCAAAGAAAAAAAAATAGAGATGGAGAGACAGGTTATAGGAGATATTTTTCTTGAAACCTGAGCGAAGCTTCCTTCGGCTCTCTCCTGGCCTCTCCGCTTCGTGTCCTTTGTCCTGATGCTCCACGGTTGTGTCATACACACTGGAAAAAAAATGTTGTTGAACATGCAAAAATTTGTTTCACTCAACCAAATATTTTTTTTCGGACGTTCAACTCGATCATTTTGGTAATTCAACAAAATATACAGAGGAAGTTTTAGTTAAATCGTTGCTTGAATGGGCAAAGTTTCAGTTCAATCAAATAAAAATTTGTTACTTCGAAAAAAATGTAATCCACACAGAGAAATAAACGATTGAGCTGACTAATCATCAGTTGATTCCATATATGTATATTCTATGTATCAAAATAAATAGTTGATACAATCCACACAGCAACATTGATCCCGGGACCATCCTGAGACAGTCCCATTCGTGTCCTGCCAAGATAGTACGTCTTATGAATGTCTATGGGAGGTACCAGTAAGATATTGTTCTACCCGGGATTAATATAGGATGTCTTGAGGATATCCTGTCGCAACCGTGATTAGACGATCCCAACGGTCCCTCTTATAGACGTCTATGGGAGGTACTAGTAAGACATTGGTCTACTCGAGATTAATATAAGATATCTCGAGGATATCCTGTTGCAACCGTGATTAGACGATCCCAAAGTACTCTCTTATAGACGTCTGTGGGAGGTACTAGTAAGGCATTGGTCTGCTCGATATTAATACGGAACGTCTTGGGGATATCCTGTCGCGACCGTGATTAGATGATCCCAACGCACACTTTCTTATAGACGTCTGCGGGAGGTACTAGGAAGACATTGGTCTGCTCGATATAATATAGGACGTCTTGAGGATATCCTGTCGCGACCGTGATGAGACGATCCCAAAGCACTCTCTTATAGACGTCTCTGGGAGATCCTAGTAAGACATTGGTCTGCGCGATGTTAATATAGGACGTCTTGAGGATATCCTGTCGCGACCGTGATGAGACGATCCCAAAGCACTCTCTTATGGACGTCTCTGGGAGATCCTAGTAAGATATTGGTCTGCTGGATATTAATATAGGACGTCTTGAGGATATCCTGTCACGACCGTGATTGGACGATCCCAACGCACTCTCTTATAGACGTCTATGGGAGATATTAGTAATACATTGGTCTTCCCGAGATTAATATAGGATGTCTTGAGGATATCCTGTCGTGACCGTGATAAGACGATCCTAACGCACTCTCTTATAGACGTCTGTGGGAGGTACTAGTAAGACATTGGTCTGCTCGAGATTAATATAGGATGTCTTGAGGATATCCCGTGGTAACTATGTTTGGACGATCCCAGCCAACTCTCTTAGGGATGTCTGTAGGAGGTCAGCCATCGCGCAGCATTAGTTCCAACCTTGCCGCGAGATGGCGAACGCTACTCACATGCGGATAATGTGAAGAGCATGCTTATATAGGCGAACGCGAACACGGATATCAATTCGACACCGACAGAAGTCAGAACTCGAAAGAGGCTATATTACAAATACAAGAAGTCCTTGCTGACTCCCTCTGTACCGTACACATTTTGTTAACATTTAATTAATTAATTGAAATTAATTAAAATTAAATCGAAACAAGAATTATTATTGACTACTGCATTGGCAGTCCAGGAGACGTCCCGAAGATATCCTGAAGACATCCCGGGATGGCCGTGGAACCGCCCCATTCCGGTAAACACAGCGGACACTTTAGAGCCCATGGGTATCCCATGGGATCATCCAAAAGACGTACTTGGGACGTATTATTTTGTGACTAATAATTCTGGAATATCTCGGTGACGTCTTATAAGAGTCTCGACAATATCTTACCGATATCTCCAGTCTGCTGTGTTTGCAGTCTCGGAGACGTCCCGAGGATATCCCGGGATGCCAATGGGACCATCCCATTCCGGTAAACACAGCGGACACTTTAGAGCCCATGGGTATCCCATGGGACCATCCTATTACCGTCACGGGACAATTGGTGTGATGTCCAAAAGACGTACTTGGGACGTATTATTTTTGTGTGGGAACCCATTATTTATTTCAAGTATATAAATAATGTGATAGATGGATTAAATATTTGGTTCACGCACTTATCCGATTGATTTCAATAAACGAATATTTTGTCGAACAAATAATATATTTAGTTGGCGCAATTAAATTTTTGGCGCTATTATATAAATAATGTGAATAAATGGATTAAATATTTGGTTCACGCAATTATCCGATTGTTTCAATAAACCAATATTTTGTCGAACAAATCATATATTTAGTTGGTGCAATTAAATTTTTAATCCTGAAATTAATTATGGCTAAACATAGTATAAAAAATATGTAGTATTTGAAAAATAATTCAAAATGCATATTTTACCAGCCTCAAAATGAGCGACATAAAAAAAAAAGTATTTGCGCGAATCGTCCGATCTAATTTTACGCTCTCTCCGACGGAGATTCGAACCTGCGACCCTACTTACCTATTCTACTTGACGACTTAACATGCTACCTACTGAGCTACGGACTGCTTACGAACTTTCTCAGCTTTTCTGGTATATGAATGCTACGGTGTGTCAAAAAAATAATGATATGGACTAAATAAATGAACTAAACGAATAAATAAATAAATAAATAAATTGGAGTAAATTGTACCTGTAAATTGACCAAATAATTTCATTCACCTTATATCTTATGGTTAACCAAATCCATTTGTTGATTTAATTATAGTTTCATTATTTCAAACAAATTAATATCGAATCAACTAAATTTTTATCAACCAAATGGATCAAGTTGATTTAACTGAACTTTTTTCTCAGTGATCAAATTATTGTTCATAGTAGTCAAATGAATAATTTTGTATTTCAACAAAATTAAATTTCGTACAACAAACTCGTTTCTTTGTTGTGAAATATGGACAACCAAATGATTTTTTTCATTTCTCATCATTATATGCTGGTTCAAAAAAACATTTCGCGATAGACACAATATTATGAATTATTTTGAATACATATACTTATTTGATTTGGCAATATAAAAAATGTTTGTACCAAACAAATTGTTTGATTGAAAATACGAAATTTCCGCTTGTTACAGCTACATTTATCTAGTTAATATAAACTAGAAATCAACAAAATATTTCTTTACGGCAACTCAGCAATGTGTAAATTGGACTAAATTATATCTGTAAATTGACCAAATAGTTTTGTTCACCTCATATCTTATGGTTAACCAAATCCATTTATTGAATCAATTATAGTTTCATTATTTCAGACAAATTAATATTGAATCAACTAAATTTATATCAACTAAATGGATTTAGTTGATTTAACTGAACTTTTTTCTCAGTGCGGGAAATGCTCACCGGACCTCGTGACACCCTCGACTGATGACTTTAATTACAGGAGATCTTGTTTTCTATACTTCTTCCCCCTTTTCCTCTTCTCAACGTTTTTGCCTTCTCAGCTGTTGGGCGGCGATTCAGTCGTGCGATTGTAAAGTTTTTCGTCCGAGTCTTCGAAGGGACTGCTCTAATGAGTCCAGGAGGCGTGGTTAACTTTTTCGCGTTAGAATCGAAAGTGGAAAATGTCGAAACAACGAGACGTCTCTCTTTTGACGTCTTCGACGATTAATCGTGTCATTGGGTTTTATCGGGGAATATCGTCTCATTCGCCATTCGTCTTTTGTTATTCGACGCTACTTCCGGTTGGTAAGTCAAAGCGTTGAAGCAGGGAGCATCAACAATGGATCGTTTTATACTCTTCTGTTCAACCGCGCGGCTCTTCTTCGGTCCATTAATACGCGACTCATTAAACATCAGCCCCCATCCCCCTGCCCCTCCCCCACTCTCTTTATACCATTCTCCTTCTTTCTCTCCGTCGCGACCGCAGTTAAGTTTACTTTATTTATGGGCAATTTCGCGAGAGCTGTCCTCCACGAATGCCGTACAATTCATCAGCGTTGAGAGAAACGATGATTACCACAAAGCCAAGCTATATATACAGGCTCATTCATAATTTGAGTGCGTTCCACGTTTTCAGCTTTACTTTTACTTCCTCAAGAGAGTAGTTTTTTTAAAAATAATTAACCATGTTCTCGAAAGAAATTGGGCCTTTGAAATTAGGTATTCGTAATGCGAGCGAAATTATACAAAATTTATACACAAAGCTCAGCTATATACAGGCTCATTCATAATTTCAATGCGATCCACGTTTTCAGCTTGACTTTTACTTTCTCAAGAGAAGCTTGGTTTTTTTTCAATCATTAACCATGTTCTTGTAAGAACTTAGGCCTTTTAAATTGGGTTTTTGTCATGCACGCGAAATTATATAAAATTTATACACAAAGCTCAGCTATATACAGGCTCATTCATAATTTCAATGCGATCCACGTTTTCAGCTTGACTTTTACTTTCTCAAGAGAAGCTTGGTTTTTTTTCAATCATTAACCATATTCTTGTAAGAACTTAGGCCTTTGAAATTGTGTATTTATAAGGCGAGCGAAATTATACAAAAATTATATACAGGCTCATTCATAATTTGAGTGCGATCCACGTCTTGATCTTTACTTTCACTTCCTCAAGAGAGAAGATGTTTTTAATAATTACCCATGTTCTCGAAAGAAATTAGGCCTTTTAAATTGGGTATTTGTCATGCGAGCGAAATTATACAAAATTTATACACAAAGCTCAGCTATATACAGGCTCATTCATAATTTCAATGCGATCCACGTTTTCAGCTTGACTTTTACTCTCTCAAGAGAAGCTTGGTTTTCTTTCAATCATTAACCATGTTCTTGTAAGAACTTAGGCCTTTGAAATTGTGTATTTGTAAGGCGAGCGAAATTATACAAAAATTATATACAGGCTCATTCATAATTTGAGTGCGATCCACGTCTTGATCTTTACTTTTACTTCCTCAAGAGAGAAGATGTTTTTAATAATTAACCATGTTCTCGAAAGAAATTAGGCCTTTTAAATTGGGTATTTATCATGCGAGCGAAATTATACAAAATTTATACACAAAGCTCAGCTATATACAGGCTCATTCATAATTTCATTGCGATTCATGTTTTCAGCTTGACTTTTACTTTCTTAAGAGAAGCTCGGTTTTTTTTTCAATCATTAACCATGTTCTTGTAAGAACTTAGGCCTTTGAAATTGTGTATTTGTAAGGCGAACGAAATTATACAAAAATTATATACAGGTTCATTCATAATTCAAACGCAATCGACGTTCTCAGTTTTACCTTTACTTCCCCACGAGAGAAGGTTTTTTTTCGTTAATTAAGCGTATTCTTGTGAGAAATTAGGCTCTCGAAAATGTGTACTTGTAATGTGAGCCAAAATTATATACAGGCTCATTCATAATTTGGGTGCGCTCCACGTTTCCAGCTTTACTTTTACTTCCCCAGCAGAAAATCTTTGGTTTATTTTTGTTAATCAATCACATTCTTGTAAAAAAACTAGGCTTTTGAAATTGTGTATTTGTAATGAGAGCAAAATTGTACAAATATTATGTACAGGCTCATTCACAATTCAAGCGCGAATTGAATTTGGCTTGAACTTTTTGCAGACTTGTGTGCAAAGTTTCATCCAGACTGAGAAAAAATATGCTAAGGCAAGCAGGTGAAGCGTATAATCGCGGATTACTCAAAGACGACGACGATTTCACGTTAAGTGCCCGAGCTTTCTTTCAACAAGCGGAAAAGCGTCGTTAAGAAACACTCCGACGAGAGTAACGTATATATTTTGCAAATCATGTCCATCGATACACTCTCGTTGACTCAGCATAATTTTACCGTCTGTTGGTAAAGTCATGACACATTTTTGCTCATAACAGAAAGACGGAAAAAAAGGATCAAGAGAGAAGAAAAAAAAGAGAGGAGTTAAAAGAGATGCAAACGAATCTTCGCTAGTGAAAAGAATCTTCTCATTAAATATTAATGATGATGGATCTACTTGGCAAGCAAAACTTTCTGCAACATCTTGAGAAATTTTCAAAAAAAAATTCTTTTTCTTTCGTGACGGACCAAATGTTAATATTGAAAATTAATATTTTAGAAATTAAACCAGAAATATTAATCGAAAATGGAACCGAGAAGTTTCGATCGTTCCGACATCTTGGCTCAAATAAAAAAGCGTGTGAAAATAGTTTTTCTCCGAAATTTGCTCGTGAAAATTTAACGTTTATAATACCAATAACATGAATTTTCCAACTCTCATTTTTTATCTCGAATAATATAATGCAATCTCTAGAGAAAATTTGGTATCTCAAGTTATACAATGCGATAAAAGCTCGATAGACTCTATAAAAATTTGATAGAGTCTGAAAAAAAATCCTAGAAAAATATATCCGCGTATTGGATTACAAGATCAGAATGGTTCTTCCATGTGGCGTAGAAATTTCCGGCTCGCTTTTGAGTATCGCAACGTTGCTCGTTGCATTTTGGCGATATTTGCTAACTTTTATTCGCAAGCTCTATTTGTGTAGCTGCAGTTGCGGAAAGAGCGACGATGAAAACGAATGTTTGTAGAAAAGCAAGCAAAAAAAACACACACACAAAGAGAAAGAAAAGAGCACAGAAAGTGCAACCAATATGAGCGAGAGGATTCGCGGAGCGATCCAATATTTTCAGTTATTTTTTTTCTCTTCGACTCTACGGAAAGATGAGAGGAATTCCCGCTCAACGGGGCCTCCTTTTAGGCCGACCTATTTCCATTTTCTTGAAACTCGAGTATGTTTTAGTGTTGCCTGAAAGTATGTTGTACACCAATTTTCAGATCTCTAACTGTAATATTCTTTGGAATACACCAAAAGTTAAATTTCAAACTTTTTGCGTATTCAGCGCTTCGGAGCTTTGCACGGCGCGAAATAAAATCGAAAAAATTCTTTGACAATAGCTTTCGATCGGAAATTTCCTGCGCTTTTCGAAAAAAATATCAGCGATTCTGAAAAAAAAACGAATTCATTTAAATTTCGGCCAAAAACCGAAAAAAATTATTTACAAAAAAAGAGCGTAATTTAATTCTGCGGAACAATTTTTTTCATGTTTTGTATATATCTGAGAAGTCACGATATAAATTTCAAGTTGGAACTCACATCCGTTTACTAATGCCAAGTCTTTTAGTAGGATAAAAAGCCTTAAATATCGTGTTTTTCGTATTCAACAGTTCCCTGATGTATTATATAGCGTTTTTTAACGAATTTTGAATTTAGTAAATTTATTAAATTAATGAAATTAAATTAATTAAATTAAATTAATTAAATTAAATTTATTAAATCAAATTTATTAAATTTTGAATTTAATAAATTTATAAAATTCGAAATTCATTTTAAAAAAACTATATAATATGTCAGAAAACTGTTGAATACGAAAAACACAATATTTAGAAATTTTTAACCTACTAAAAGACTTGGCATTGGTAAACGGATGCGAGTTCCAACTTGAAATTTATATCGTGACTTCTCAGATCTACAAAACATGAAAAAAAATGTCCCACCAAATTAAATTATGCTCTTTTTTTGTAAATCAATTTTTTTTGTTTTTGGCTGAAATTCAAATGAATTCGTTTTTTTTTCGGAATTGCTGATATTTTTATCGAGAAACGCAGGAAATTTCCGATCAAAAGCTATTGTTGAAGAATTTTTTCGATTTTATTTCGCGCCGTGCCAAAGCTCCGAAGCGCTGAATACGCAAAAAGTTTGAAACATAACTTTTGGTGTATTCCAGAGAGTATTATAGTTAGAGATCTGAAAATTGGTGTACAATATACTTTCAGGCAGCACTAAAACATACTCGAGTTACAAGAAAATCGAAAGGGGTCGGCCTAAAAAGGGGTCCCGTTGAGCGGGAATACCTCATATATAAATATATCTCCACATGGGAAAATCGACTGGAGCATCCGTCGATATTTCTGAACGCGTCGAGAGGATTATACGGCGTGCATTCGAAATGCAAATAGAATTCGCAGCGTCGAAGTTCCGAGAATGAACGAACGACCGAATGATCACACAGAGAGAAAGAGAAAATCCAACCAAAGAGCTTTTTGTTATCTATAGATATAGCTTTAAAGATTGCCGGCGGTTATAAGTGTTGAAACATTCGTTTTCCCGGATTTTCCGATCTCGCGGGATACGAGTATAACTTCATTTGGCCGTAGAATGAAAAAACCATATTTTGCATATGATCAAAGAGAACATGACTGTAATTTTGAATTTTGGAGATGATATTGATTTTCTTTTTAAATTAACATTCTGGGATCCATTCTACGCGAAGACTGTCGAGTAATTGAAGAAATTGAAATTTCTCGGGGTCTTTCAAAACAATAAAAAAGAATGTCATGCAGAAAAGCTCAAGGATCATGCCAAGATCATCACGGAAGAGCTTTCGCCAATAACCCTTGAAATATCCTGCACTCGCCTTCTATGTTCTCCCTCTAATATCCTGAATCTTTCTCGAAACAAATTTTATCGAAATTCTCCAAGTATCGATTTCCACGATTGCTCATGAATTTTTGCAACGGAGGGGAGCAACGAAATATTCAAAATTTTATAATTTTTGAAAGAAAAAAAATCTCTATTTTTCCACAGAAATTTTGCAAGTGGGGGAAAGGTAAATTTGAGTTACCGTAAAACGGTGCTACTTTGACATTGGGGGTTACTTTGTTGATTTTTGGGGCTACTTTGAACGAGCAGCAAAATAGGGTAAAAACGTGTACGCAGTGAACCCTCGTGACCTTGTGGAATGGGAGGGGGTGTGAGGAGTGGGTAGAAGAGGGAAAAAGGTCATTCATAAACCAGGTACACAGATATGTGTAACAAGTCAAGATGTCCGAACAATCGATGATGCCATTCACATGAAGGGAATAAAGAAGGGCAAGAAGAACGACTCCAACGTCTGTTACATCTGTAAGGCCCAATTTTCAAGTCACAAGCCCAACCCTAACCCATGCAGAAATTTCTTAGGGAAGCCCGACGTCCCATAAAATCCCGATCGGGATTTGCCATGGATTCCCCAAAACCGGCGTCCCCATTAGAATCCCGATCGGGATTTGCCATGGATTCCCCAAAACCGGCTTCCCTATAAAAATCCCGATCGGGATTTGCCATGGATTCCCTAAAACTGCGTCCCTATCAGAATCCCGATCGGGATTTGCCATGGTTTCCCCAAACCCGGCGTCCCTATCCATACAAAAAAATCAAGCATCCCTTTAGAATTCGGCCCGGATTCCAATTGGGATCTCCAAATTCGGAGTCCCTGCGGGGATCCAGTGTGAAATCGTTACATCCCCTATCAGAATCCAATGCGATGTTTGATCAGATCCCGATCGGGAGCCCGGGACCCGAGCCAGGATCCCGTAGGATCCCTACCGAAATTTCTGCATGGGAAGATCGAACTTTCCATGGAACTCAAGTTGGAACTTAAGATCGAACTTAAGTTCCAATTTAAGATGCATCGTAAGTTGAACTAAAGTGCCATTATAAGTTCATACTCAAGGTTGCAAATAATGCATTACTTTTTTTAGTGCATTTGCATTAAAATTGCATGCAACCATTAAAATGCATAAAATGCAACCATTAAAATTTAATGGTTAACGGAGATTATTTTCATTAACCAGTAAAATTCAATGGCTAATAGAAATTATTTCCATTACCATTAAATGTTAATGGTTAATGAAAATGCAATTGCTTTAAAAAAAGTAATGCATTATTTGCAACCCTGCCAATTACAATGTAGTGTGTAATAGAAAAAATTTCCATTGCCCACTGCAATGTAATGTGTAATGAATAAAACTTTGATTACAATTTTGGGAATGGATAAATATAGATGAATAAATTATTGCAGTTTTGCATGACATTTTATTGACTTAGGACTTAGATTTTTAGAATTATAATATAGATGCTTTTTAGAATTTAAGGTACCTGAAAATCTAAGTCCTGAGTCAATAAAATATAATGCAAAATTGCAATAATTTATTCATTTATATTTTTCCATTCCCAAAATTGCAATCAAAGTTTTGTTCATTACACATTACATTGCAATGGGTAATGGAAATTTTTTCTGTTACACACTACATTGTAATGCCCGTTGCAAATAATGCATTACTTTTTTTAATGCAATTGCATTTTCATTAACCATTAACATTTAATGGTTAATGGAAATAATTTTAATGGTTAATGAAAATAATATCCATTAACTAATAAATTGTAATGGTTAATGAAAATAATTTCTATTGAGCATTAAATTTTAATGGTCAATGAAAATAATTTCATTAGTCATTAAAAAAGTAATGGTTAATGCATTACTTCTTCATTAAAAATTTCGCAACCCTATCCATACTTAAGTTCAAACTTTAGTGCGAACTTCAGATCGATCATAAGTTCAAATTTAAATTTGGTTTGAAGTTCGAACTTAAGATCCATCTTGAGGTTAAACTCAAGTTTGATCGTACTTAATTATTTTCACAACTAATTAAAAATAACACAGTCGAGGGAGGCGATGAAAGAAGTTTGATCGAACTTAAGTTCATGCTCAAGATGGATCTCAAGGTCAAACCTCAAACCCAATTTAAGTTTGAACTTAAGATCGATTTGATGCTCGCATTAAAGTTTGAACATAAGTATAATCTTATAATGATACTTAAGCTCAAACTGAAGATTCATCTTAAATTTGAACTTAAGTTCGAATTAAAATTCAATTTTGAGTTCAATAGAAAGTTTGATCTCAAGTTTGATCTCAAGAACTTAAAATTCGGGCCTAAGTATTTGGTATTTTTATGTGAAATATTTCTTCAATAAAAATGACGAATTCATTGTCAAAAATCGTTGTTTTTCATTTAATTTAATGTACAACGTATAAAATATTATTGTTTTTTTATCAAAATTATGTCAAAGCTGCATTTACGATGTGGATCTTTGACACAAGTTGCATTTCAATGCCTCTCGAAAGTAGCCCCACATTCGGGGTTACTTTGGCTTTTTTTTCTAAATATATAAAATTATGAGGGTCTAGTGGGGCTTGTTATTATTATACATTTTATAGCCAAAGGACACATTGTTCTGTTCAAGCAAAGAAAAATTTAATTTTGGACGTTCAAAAAAAGTTACGACCAAAAAACTTCCGAAACACCAACAAAGTAGCCCCGTTTTACGGTAAGTACGAATGATTCTCCTCCACAAGAACCAAATGTCATTTCTTATCACTATTCAGCAAAATCCTAGGAAAAAATTATTCGATTTTTCTCTAACTTTCTTCGTCACCAGAAATTCGTTGGAATTTCCCAATTTTCCAGGAAACCATAACCACCGAATGCCCCGATTTCATAATATCCTTTATTGCACTCCGTGCGCAAAGTACCACTTTGCGCACGCTGCGCATGCTCAAACTGGCACTTTACGCACTCGTTCAATAAAATTTCGTACGATACTCGTGCGAGAAACTTTTTCTCAACTCGTGTGATTGCAACATTCGCCTTCGGCTCATGCTGCAAGCTCACACTCGTCAGAAAAAGTTTCATCGCACTAGTATCGTAATGTACTATTATGACGGCAAAGCCAAAGGTATTTCTCACTCCAGGGACCGGAGCTCATTATAAGCGCGCTATTCCCGGATATTCTGAGCGCAAGAATATAACTAGTGCAAGTTGGCCTCACACGATTTCGTCACGCTTCGCCTGTCTGCAGGCTCCCGCATCCCCTTGCATAAAGCGCTAGAGTTTCTCGGTTGTATAAGCGTGTCTTGCGAATGGGAAACACCTTCGTACAAGAAAGACCCGACGTAGAGAAGCAGAGAAAAACGGAGAAAGAAACAGATCGAGAAAGAGAGAAGGAGAGACAAGAGGAGAAAGCCTTTTCTTCCGAAGGTGAGGCAAGGATGGCTAACGATAAGGGATCTTGAGGTTTCGTGCTTCTTTTCAGAGATAATATAAAGGGAAAACGAGATATAGAGGCGAAGACGCCGGTGTTTATGTGGCATATAAAATGCGCACAAGACTCGCCGGCGAAGGGAGTCGGCTTTTTCTGGCGTGCCAGTGAAAATTCGAAATATATAGAGCTGCTGCATACAAATAGTGCAAACTATATATGAGTCATTCCATGTCAAATCGACCACTTTCAACTCCGACCCCTTTCGATTTGGCTGAAACTTTTTTATCTTTTTCTACTCTATCAAAAACATTTTTCAGAATTTTTTAAAATTTTTTTAACCAACCGATAAAGAGTTATAATTTTTCAAAAAAATTGGCTTTTTATTTTTCAAATATCTATAACTTTTTCACAAACTGACTTATGGGCCCGTTTTTTTTTCAAAATTTTTGTTTTTAAATGTACTTTTCAGAAAAAAATTGAAATAAAGAATTCACACCGATCTTTAAAGTTTTTGTTTTAATTTTCGGAAAAAAACGAAAAATTTTCGATGAGTGCCATTTTTAATTTTTCGTTTTTTTATAGAAACTTCGACCTTTTCTACAAATTCTCTGAAATATTCAAAGTAGGGACTCTATTTTTTTTTCAATTGAAATTTTTTTTTTTTAACTCAGCTCATTTCTCATAATATCACTCTGAGGATTTTCGAGGATGTTAAAATAACCTCAAGATTTGAAAAAAAATAATAATAAATGAAATTGAAAGTGGTAATCCTCGACAAAATTTCAATGTTTTTCAAAAAAGTAAGAAAAAAAATAGAAGATAGTTCTGAATAATTTTTTTATATTTCTTTTTGAAAACTACATTTAAAAGAGAATTTACAAAGAAAATTAAAAAAAATTGTTATTTGGTTCATTTTTGGAAAAATAACAGGCTTTTAAAAATGTTTCAATGATGGTTCATTTGTGATGGAATTTGCTTCGTTTTTTTTTCAACACTTCCCTTTTTTTGTTTAATTACCCAAAAACCATAGTTTATTAAATAATTTTATATACAAAATAGCTATAATTCCATTACAAATTAACCACTTAAAATTTTTTTAAATCCTGTTGTTTATCTAAAAATGTACTAAATAACAATTTTCTTTCCATTTTCTTTGTTTTTAGATGTAGTTTTAAAAAAATATATGTTTTTTCTTACTTTTTCGAAGAACTTTGAAATTTTTTCGATGATTACCACTTTGAATTTTATTTATTATTATTTATTTTTTTATTAATTTTGAGGTCCTCAACATCTTCAAAAATCCCCAGAGTGGAATTATGAGAAATAAGCTGAGTTAAAAAAAAAATTCAACTGAAAAAAAAAGAAAACGAAAATTCCCCACTCCGAAAATTTCAGGGTATTCGCAGAAAATGTTAAAGTTTCCATAAAAAAAAGAAAAAAAATCGAAAATGGCACTCGTCGAGAAATTTTTGTTTTTTTCCGAAAATGCAAAAAAAAACGTTGAAGATCTGAATAATTTGTTTCTATTTTTTCTGAAAAGTACATTCAAAAAATTGAATGTACTTTGAAAAAAATATGTTCCGATAAGTCAATTTTTTTTAAAGTTATGGATATTTGAAAAATAAAAAGCCAATTTTTTGAAAAACTACAACTTTTCATCGGTTGTGTAAACAAATTTAAAAAAATTCTGAAAAATGTTTTCGATTGAGTACAAAAAGATAACAAAATTTCAGCGAAATCGAAAGGGGTTGAGGTCAAAAGTAGTCGATTTAACGTGGAATGCCCCATATATAGACAAGCATCGAAAGAGAGACGGCAGAGAGAGAGAGAGAGAGAGAGAGAGAGAGAGAGAGAGAGAGAGGGAGAGACATAGAACAGAGAGGATAGAAGAAGACAGTGAAGACGAGAGCGCGAGTTACATGCTCGAGAGACAACAATTGTATGTACCGGTGAAGTGTGTGCCGCCGGCAAAAGCTCAGTTTCTACCACTTGCTTGGAAAAGCGAAGACCCCCCAACCATTACCCATTTCCCTGTCGCACGGTGAGGCTGAACTCACGCTTGATGCACTTGGCGCGTCCCCCAAAAGCCAAGCATGAAATTTTACAACGAAGGGGTCAATTTCACCGTACGGCCGTGGCATGCATAAACAGTGAGCTTGCTCAACCACTTGCTGTAGTTTCTCCGCCGGAAATAATCCGTGGAATTATCGTTGGGGACTTTTTCCGGCTCCGCGCCCGACTTTCATGCACTTTCCTTCCATCCGCGAAGTGCATTCAACCCCCTCTGGTTTATTATATGTGGGAGCGGTGTAAGGGCGCTTCTGAATAAACCGTCTGTGTGCTCGTGTTTTCACTGTCCTCCATCCGTGTGTACCAGTGTGTTTTCACAGGCTAAAGGGAATGAGAAAGAGGACGAGATGGGGATGAAGAGCCGGGATGGTACGAGGATTACCCTTGGCCACGAGAATGCGTGAGACCGGGGTATTACAACGGTACGATTGCCCTCATATATTAATGCCGACACACGGGAATGCCACGCGTGGTGGCTCGTTAATAATTCCCACCCCCCGCTTCCGTCGCTCGGTATATGCGCGTCCCATCAAGAGAGAAAGAGAAATAGAGCAAAACCTGGCACGATTTAGATATGCAGTTGCATATGACTACCGCATGAATAGCCTCAACGGGCTTCAACTGTGCAAGACATATAACGTCGGTTAATCGGTGAACTACCTGTTCCACAAACAAACTGCGCTGTTGAACCATGAAAAGCCTCCCAAAATTGCGGAGTCATCATTTTTAAGTCGAAGCGCCACGCCGTTTTCCCGTGGACGAACAAAGAAGCAGGAAGCTTTACGGGGATCAGCAAGCGTTCAATTGTTCAGCTGAAGATGACTTTAAGCTCCTCGGGACAGTTCCCGATATTGGACTTGAATCGTAATTGATGCTAGAAATCTTGTTAGAATTGAAGGGTGGCGTTTTGCAGGAATTACCCTGTTAATGAGGCCCATTTTCGTGGGGTTTACGTTGGTAGTTTTGATTTGGGAATCGGGACAGTTCTCTTCCATGAACTAAAATCGTAGTTGATGCAAAAAATCTTGTTGGAATTGAAGGGTGGCCTTTTGAAGGAATTACCTTGTTAATGGGGCCTATTTTCATGGGGTTTAGGTTGGTACCTGACACGATTTGGTAGTCACTAGACCCTGAAAGTAAAATTAAGAAGTTGATCAATCGTTGATTCTCGCAGAAAAAATGGCACAACTTTCACAGTGACGTTCACATCGCTCTCAGAGCAAACTTAATGGATAAAGGAAGAGTTCTGTTTGGAAGTATTGACCTGGCGAATTTTTCTCGCAGGATCATGAAACGTTCCAACGTTTTTACGCCTCTTTGGTTCAGTCCTAAAGGTATGGAAAGTTTCCCCTATCTGCCCTATGAATCGTGAATATGCAAAATGCGCTGAGCCATGAAAAGCCTCCCATAATCTGCAGAGTCATCATTTTGAAGGTAAAGCGCCGCTTCCCTGCAGAGGAACGAAGAAACTGGTGAGCTTTAACTGCTGTTCAGCTGAAAGTGACCGTAAGCTCTGCGAGAAATTCCTCCAAGTTGAACCAAAACCACGACTGACGCTAGAAGTCATCAGCATTTCGAACCACCAAAGTATGAGGATTAAATATCTGCGTTTTGTTGCAGTGACTTGCCCAATGTTGCCCATATTTACGGGGTTTGGGTTGGTACTTGACAATTTGGGAGGTACTACATCTCGAAAGTGTGATTCATCTGAAAACTTGGCACAACTTTCGCAGTGATCAGCCCTTGAAATGTTAGTATGACCTTCTTGAAGGTATGGACCATCGAAAAGTACCAGAAAAATCCATTTTCCGAAAGTATCACCTCAGAGGTTGCTCTGGACAATGGACGATGGGCATTGCACATTGCAATGGACAAGCGAGGAGATTTATCCTGAAAGATTGAAATGAAGACTTTTTTACTGAGGAACGTCAAACGTTTCAACGTTTTTACGTCGTTTCGAATCAATCGTAACGATATGGAAAGTGCGCTGGAGGTTTTATCGCACGAGCGATAGGACTTTGGTATACGACCAGCTCGTTTTTCTCTCTCTGGATGGTTATGGAGAAGGATATGTAACCACGGAGCAACGCTCTTGTGTTTTATACGTGTGGATGAACGAATTCACAAATCCTGCACATCTAGCAGTTGAAGCGGGCGGTATATCGGAATCGCCATTTTCACCGGGCATACGTGTATCTCCAGACTGTTCCGGGTAAAGGCTGGAACGGGACGATACGATGGGTTTGGTTACGAGAAAGTCGGTATACATACCGCAAGGGATTACCGTGCACTGTATCCGATATACGATGGATATATAGCCGGTGTGTGTGTATATTCTTCATCGTCTATCCCACTGTGAGGCTCTGCCACGAGAAACGTTATCTTTTCATGATGTTTTCTTGCTCGGCGCATTTATTCTCCCGGGAAAAACCAGCAGGATCAACAGAATGACACTGATGCATGCGCTTCGCTCTGGAACAGCCGGCACGTTTCGCGCTGCTGCTGCTAGTTTTGAAATTTTCAAACGTATCGACGCTACCGTGGAAGATCCCACTGAACAGGTGGCCCAATTTGGCAATCCGACGGAATAAAGGAATTGCGAAATTTCTCCAGACTTTGAGAAAGGCATCGGAAGAGCAACCGCGTTCCAGTACGAGACACCTCTGTTCACGGAAAAAGGACCCAGTTGGTCCAACCAAATACTTGGTGCTTTGAGCGCCAGAAGAGAAATTAGTTGGATGCACTAGATAGTTGGTTGGATCAACTAGATTATTGGTTACCACAACTAAGTCAACTAAATAACTGGTTGGTCCAACCAACTATCAAGTTGATCCAACCAATTTCTCTTCTGGCGCTCAGAGCACTAAGTGTTTGGTTAGACCAACTAAATTCTAGACCAGAATACTTCCTTAAGGACTGTCCTAACATAATTTGGGGTGACAAATTCGGCTGGTCCCGGTTGTTGAAGGTCTGTCGAGTCTCGAAAAAGCGGGCAACCATTGCAAGCCTTATTTCCATGCTGACAAATTACGTTAAGAACGTAAACCCGGGATACGAGGGGCGATTTGCATCCAACCGTCACATTTCCATTTCTCCGCCCTTTCGGTTTGTTCAGCCGTTGTACACGTTGATTTTTCTTTCGTCTCTCTCTATTCCTGAGCGTGCGTGTAACACGATCGTATCGGCTTTTTTCCCTGAATGGAGGGACATTAAGGTCTCGTACGTGTATCCGTTAAGCATCATTTGTATACCGATCCACGATATTCAAGGGCTTTAACGTAAGGCATGAGAATCTCACCCCTGAGCGTGAAATGAATTACCACGAGTTTGAGGGGCGTGCGATCGCGGTTTCGTAGTAAATCATCCAACAGTTGTGGCTCGAAGCAGCTTCACCAGCTAACCTCGATTTTCTCGCCATCTCAGGCCACTTAAATCGTAAAGTCTCAAATGAGACACGAACCTCCACCGACGGTCAAACTGCCGTATACTAATAAAAGCTCCATTTTCCCAAACACACACCATCATTCCACCAAAACAGCTTCACTACAATGCCAATATCAGCCTAGAAATTCCCGCACTCAAACAAACTCAATAAAAAGCCGAGATACTCGCAAAGGAAATAAAGAAGAGATGAATTCAAAAACAACCCCTATAAATCCGCAAGCACACGCCACTATGATTGTAAATCTGACGTAAAACAAGTACCATATCTGCAAGGAAAGTCACTGAAGGAAATCCTTGAAGAAGATCCTAGCTCATGCTGAATGAAGCTTCAGGATGAAGCTGGAAGCAGAGTAGCAAAGAAAAGCGTCTCTTTGAAAGTGGAACAAAGAGAACCAAATTACAAGGGATGCTTGAATATCCACGATAAATGAGGAGCGAGGACAAACGTTGACGTTAAATTAGAGTCCAGTGGAAGAATCATTGGCAATGGAGTTGAAAAAAAACCCATACAATTCCAGCAGACTCCGCTTGTCCTCGACATTTACCAGAGATTGAACAATCGCTCGTAGAAAAGAAAATTAAAGCCTTTGAAAAACCATCAATCCAGGCTGAGCTTTGGAGTTGCTCAGGACAAGTCATTCTGCAAACTGTATAATGTTGGGCCATGTTGTGAGAGGTTTGATGTTACACGCGAAGGGGAGGAAGTAAAAGTGCACTGTTGGCAGGATAAAGGGTATTGTGCGAGCTTGTAAAGCCCGCAGGATTTAACTGCGCATCCTGAAGAGGTTCTTCAGGTCCGCACATGGATTATATACATATATACATCAAATATTCACAGAGGAGAACGCCGAGAACCGCGTAGTTCCCTCTCATAATCCTCCGGATTCAGCGGCACCGCCATCACCACGAAACCTCCCTCGTATCACTCTCGTGCACTCCTTGGCCTTCTTCCCCTCTTTTAGTGCGAGAATTGTGCCGAGCACGTATGTATTACACACATAAATACTGGATACACAATCATCCTTCACGCGCATAAACATTTTTCTCATCTTTTACCACAGATGAGAATGTAAGCCACCCTCAAACCGACGGAGCTTGCGATTGGGGTGCAGCACAGAGCTTTTGACGCACGGAGGGAGGAAAAAAATGGCAGAGTGCCCCCGGAGTCGAGACTCGGGAATGAAAAGCAACGAGGATTCATATTCCATTCGAGAGAAACGACGTTCTCAATTGTATTTTAGCTCGCATTCCTTTTTCCCGGATTCGCAAGATCTCCATGACACAGGCCACACGTAATATGTCCACGACGTGTGTGAGTTTGTGTGTGTTGGAAGTATGTTGACTCAAAAAAAAATTAATAAACTTCACCCCGTGCACGCGAATTCCAACGATATCCAGATGAAAATAAATAGTCAAGTCACATTACTTTCGTGCAGGAAGGGATTGCTTTTACATTGGAAAATTATTTTCATTTTTTAATTTAAGAAAGTAAAGGGTCTCTACTCATCACGAATTACTTCGATCAGATTCTGTAATTTTGTCCGAAAAAAATAATTTAATACACTGAGAGAAAGAATTACTAGAACCAATGAAATAAAGTTTTGAAGGCAAAAAATCATTTTTTTCATTATTTGCCAAAACATATTAGATTGGTTCCCTTATATATTTACTTGGTTCATTTTTTCAGTCAATTCCATAAATTTCTGTTTCAATAAACGAATTTACTTGAATCTAACAATATGTTATCAATTATATGTAATATGTTGTTTGAATCAAGAACACATTTTATCATTCAAAACATGCATGTCTTTCAATACAGGAAGCACTGAGAAAAAAAATTTGTTGAATCAACAAATTAATTAGTTTAATCAACAGGAAAAATGATTGATTCAATCAAATGCGTGTGTTTGATTGTTGCTAAACATTTTATAAAAAATATATGGCCCTTGCCAAATAATTTAATATGCATAGTTTAGTGACCCCAAAAAGAGATAAATAGAAAAAAGGACAAATCTGCGCCAATTCTCCGATCTAATTTCTCTGTCCAACCAAGATTCGAACCCTCGACCCTACCTACCATCATACCTATCCTACCTAACTACCTAACACGCTACCTATTACGCTATCGACTACTACGATGCGTTTGAAAAAAGTTAGGAGTTATTAAGATTCGAATATAAGAAAACATTTAAGAAACCAGTTTTTTAATTTTTAATAACTTATGTATTATTAAAGTATATTATAGAAATGATAGTTCTTTGCTTGAAGGAAATAAAAATTTCATCATTCCAAACAAATATTCTATTGGAATAAAATAATATGTTATTTATTTTACTATAGCTTTTTTTCAAATAATCACAATCAATTTTATATCTAATAAATATTGAAAATACTACAGAAATATTTTTAGTAGTAAAATAATGATGAATTTATTCCAAAGAAATAATTTTGTTCGAAAAAACCAATTTAATATTGATGTCGTTTTTCAGATTCAAATAATCTCATGTTTATGATGCAATCAATGTAATTAATCCAATGAATACAAATTTAATCAAATCTATCATGCATTTAATTGTTACTATTAAATGAGAGTTTAATATAATGGAGTAATAGATCCCTGAAAATATTTTTTTAAATGAAGAGTGATTTTCTTGGTTCAACAAATAAATAATCGAATTAATACTTTCATTCAATAAATAAATTCATATTCTCAAATTCAGTAATTTTTTCTCTCAGTGTGTCAATGATTCAATTGGTGCAATGTTTATATTTTCCATTAATTCAAGTTTTCCAATGAATGAACCATTTTTAGTGAATATAATATCAGTCAAATTATTTTTGTACCTAAATATTTCTGCAATAGGATATTTTTGTGAACAGATATTCCTGCAGCGAGCTAATTCAGCACTTAACATTTTCGTAGCGACCACTTTTCTACTGCAACCCCGTCATTCCCGTTCGTCTTGAATTATTCCGCATTCCCGAATGTAATAACCACTCATCTTCTGCCTACCCTCAACTTTATATTGCATATTTCCCTGCGCCACAAGAGCGCGTGAATAAGCAATGTGGCGTTAGGCGGGCCTGTCATTATTCTCGCATGAAGAATTCAGATTCGCGAGTGACGGCATCAGCGTCAGTCGTTGAGGGAGAAACACAGAAGCCTCTTAAAGGAGACGTCTTGTTATTACCAAGGACATATTCAGACGATACACAGAGACCAAGAGAGGGAGAGAAATGAGACAAGAGCCTGAAACTCCCTAATGAGGCGATGTGGTCTCGATGGTTTGCGCTTCAAGAATGCCACGCGATATTGTTGGGGTCTTCCTTTGCTAGTACCAGCGGTAACTTGCGGTAATGTAAGATGGCGTGCGTTGTGTAACCACGGACGTAACGCAGGCTACGTGGCGGAGCACAAAGGGTAGTTCAGAAGAGAGGAAGGGGTTGGTACAAAAGCAGGTCACAAAGAGAGCAAGGGAAGGTTCCTCAGAAGAGGAAGCACAGAGGTGCCTTCAAAAAGGAGTGGAAAGAATCGAGCCCACGAAACTCGAGGTGTGCCGCGTCTGCGTCTCCATTCTCTCGCTCTCGGGGGAAACACAGAGGGTTGCAACCCCCATATCGTTATCCCAGCTAAAACATACTGGCGTTATATACGGTTTCGCAGACTGAGGCAAGCGTAGTCTCAGGACGCTCAAAGCATCCGAAAGCATCGGCCAAGGAGTGTCTTTTAGAACCTGAACAACCCCAACAGAATCTTACTTCCAAGACGCTGTCGATGCGCTGGTAAGGGTGAAAGTTACACTGGAAACAACGTGGAGAGACCATAGAACATCGCGTTTGCCATTGGGATTTGGGACCTGATAGGAAAGTCCGGAACATCTTGTCGAATCAATGAGGAATCTGGGCTCAGAATTAGCGCAGAATGAGGGAAGCAAGTCCATGGACCCGATCATTTATGATTTTGTTGAAAATTTTCTATTATTTTGTACGTACTGAAAGCAGTCTCTCACAATTTTTTTAGATTTTTGTCCTGACCCAACTAACCACAATAAATTGTTCGAAATTTGACAAATTTTTTTTTCAAATGCTCTTCACTTTTTAAAAACCGGAGATATGAAATTAATACAGAAGATAATTTTTTTCTGTCTTAAGTTGCAGTTTTATAAAAAAAATACAAAAAAAATATCGATATTTATTTTCATACGTTTTTTGAAGTTTTGAATACAAAATATATTTTTTTTTTCAACTTGGACCCTTTTTATTTTTTTGAAAAAATTCACCACTTTTTAAGAGACATTTTTATAGATACTAAAAAATTGGTAGTTTGCGCTTCTCATAACTTGTATTTTTTTCTATTTTTTACCGCGTGTGAACTAAGGAATCGTGTTTCCTCCTTGAATTAAAAAATAGAAAAAAAATCCAAGTTATGAATATCACAAACTGCTAATTTTTTTATATCTGCAAAAATGTCTTTTAAAACGTGGTAAATTTTTTCAAAAAAATAAAAAGGGTCCAAGTTGAAAAAAAAATATTTTGCGTTTAAAACTTCACAAAATATTTTTTTTTCAACTTGGACCCTTTTCATTTTTTTGACAAAATTCACCACTTCTTAAAACACATTTTTACACATACTAAAAAATTGGCTGTTTGTGATATTCATAACTTGTATTTTAAAAATAGAAAAAAATACAAGTTATGAATATCACAAGCTGCGAATTTAAAAAAAAAAAAATACAAGTTATAAATGCCACAAACTGTAAATTGTTTAGTATCTGTAAAAATATCTTTTAAAAAGTCGTGAATTTATTCAAACAAATAAAAAGGGTCCAAGTTGAAAAAAACAATATTTTGTGTTTATAACTTCACAAAATATTTTTTTTCAACTTGGACCCTTTTTATTTTTTTGAAAAAATTCCCCAGTTTTTAAAAAACATTTTTACAGATACTAATAAATTGGCAGCTTGTGATATTCATAACTTATATTATTTTTCTATTTTTTAATTCAAGGAGGAAACACGATTCCTTAGTTCACACGCGATAAAAAATAGAAAAAAAAAATACACGTTATGATAAGCACAAACTGCCAATTTTTCAGTATCTGTAAAAATGTCTTTTAAAAAGTGATGAATTTTTTCAAAAAAATACAAAGGGACCAAGTTGAAAAAAAAAAATATTTTGTGCTTAAAACTTCAAAAAACATATAAAAATAAATATCGATATTTTTTTTGTATTTATTTTATAAAACTGCCGCTCAAGACGGAAAAAAATGATCTTTTGTATTATTTTGATATCTCCGGTTTTAAGAAAGTTATGAGCATTTGAAAATAAATTGTGTCAAATTTTGAACAATTTATTGTGGTTGATTGGGTTGAGACAAAAATCTAGAAAAATTCTGAGAGACTGCTTTTAGTACGTACAAAAAAATAGAAAATTTTCAACAAAATCAAAAATGGTCGGGTCCACGGATTGGTCGGCTTGATATGAAGTACCTCATATTCGTGTATTACGAGATTGAAAAGACAGAATCTCACGGATAAGCGTACGGATTGGACGCGAGAGATCTTTCATCCTGTCTCTTTCTCATCTCGGTCATGTAAACTCTGGGGCACGTTATGTACCGAGGTACATACACGTATATCTCTTATCTGGTCTTGTTAATCCCCGTGGCTCTTGGCTAAAGCTCGCGAGGACTCGTGAACCTATATATACGACCAGCTGCAGCATATATATGCGCCTGGAATATATGATTGATTACGGATGGACCGGGGATTCGCCGAGGGGGGAAAGAAAGAGCTTTTGAGAGGATCTTCCGGGTGTGAAAGAGGGATGAGAACTAAAGTCGTATTACTACTGCTCCGGTGGCTGATGTTACAGTAAAACTGGATAACCGACATCAATATATATGTATGGGGGATGGGGAGAGGCAAAATGGACACTGGAGGCAAGATGGCCACCAGAAAAATCAAAACCCTGCAAATTGGACATTTGCACATTGCTTCCTCATCTTTATCCATAGTTCGCACAGCTTCCTTTATCACAAGGTATGGCGATCAAATTTGGCTTCCCCATAAAGGGAGCTTTGTTGACTATCGAAAAACATGAGTAATCAATGTGCAAATTTGGCAAATTGTTTCAACTTTACTTCTTGCCAAATTCAATAGCGAACAAACTTGATCACTATTTTGAATGTGTACAAAATTTCAGTACAATATCTCGCAAATAGTCGAAGTTAGAATACGCTATTTTCAAAAAAACCCTGAAAATTGAAATGTGCACATTGCTTCCTCATCTTTATCCATAGTTCACATAGCTTCCCTTAACACACAGTATGGCGATCAAATTTGGCTTCCTCATAAAGGAAGCTTTTTTAACTATTGAAAAATATTAGTAATCAATGTGCAAATTCAATCGATTTTCGCCAAATTTGATAGCGAATAACATTGATAGCTATACTGGCTCTTCACAAAATTTCTTCGCAATATCTAAAAAAAATTTAAAGTTACAGCGTTTATGCTTCTTTTATAAAAATTAACAATTTGATAAAAATTTAAGCATTCGACCGATTTTCGCCAAATTTAATAATGAACATCCTCGATAGCTATATTAGCTCTGTGTAAAGTTTCATATCTTAAAAATTGCACAAGTCAGAGCGTTTACGCTATTTTTCAAAAAATTAAAAATTTCATAAAATCTTAATCCCTCGATGGATTTTTGCCAAATTTAATAGCGAACAACCTCGATAGCTATATCAGCTCTGTGCGAAGTTTCAGTACAAAATCTTAACAAGTACGCTTCGCGTACTCGTTGGGGGGCTCCGCCCCCCAAGCCCCCCCGCGCTCCGCGCTACTCAACATTGTCGCGCTTCGCGCGACAATGTTGCGTCGCGCGGAGCGCTCACGTTTTATTGGGGGGCTCCGCCCCCCAAACCCCCCTTAACGTTTTGTTGGGGGGCTTTGCGCTCCGTATTCTTGACCATTATCTTAATTTATTCGGTATGTAAATATTATATTGTTTTTATGTTATTGAACATTGTTTTTGATAATATTGAGTCACATTTTTCATTCTCAATGGGGGCAATGATTCATAAAGGTAATGACCGAATTTTAAGAATTATATTAGTAGGCACTCACAATTTCATAATATTATAATCATATATTTTGTTTTTGTGATATATTTTGAATGTTGGTTAACATGTCCCTTAGGGACGTTTTAATAGGCACTCACACCGTTATTTAAACTCTTTGATTCATTGTGAACATCGAGTAGTCGTATAAATTCTATTAATTATAATTAAAAAGACAGATTTGAATATAATCAATATGATATAAAAGTATCTAGACAATCATATTATTTAAATGTTTTGATAGATTATATTCACAGAATTGTTACAATATTAGGCAGTAATGAAGAATATTAGTGACATTTGAGATGGGCTTACTTATCATAACACTTTAATCATTTAATGATTATTAGTCCATTTATAATAAGTAAAAAAAGCTTTCGGTTATTAATCAATGCTCAGATTCTGTTTTTTCACGTTTAAAACGCGTGGGTGATCGCCATATTGCCAATAGAGCGTAAGCACACAAAAGAACCATGTACTTTTTATAAGAGCGAAATATGGGTTTTGAATTTGGCGCGCTCAGGTCGTGTTTAGTTCCTCTTTTCTCTGTACGTGGCGTAGCGGCGTCGTGACGTACGTGGCGACGTCGCGTGCGCCGGTCTATGCTTTACGTGAAAACGTGAGAGTGTTAATGTGCTTGTTTACAGTCATATAGAAATTCTGTCAGTGAGAAAAGTAGTATTTTTTTTGTTAAAAATATTGTTTTTGTGTAAAAGTTATTCACTTAGCAGTGTCTAATTGGATTGAAACTTCATGGGACATTTGTTCATAATCATATACAGAAATTCTGTAAGTTAGAAAAAAATTCGTCCGTGAACTTCGGAGATCCAAGTGCGAATGAACAGAAATTGCCTTTTTTCGTTAAAAATTGTGTTTTCTTTGCAAAAATTGTAAACATAATGGTCTCCGATCGGATTAATACTCCGTGGGACATTTGTTTACAATCATATACAGACATCGTGTGAGTTAGAGAAAAATTCGTCCGTGAACTTCGGAGATCCATGTGCATATGGACAGAAATAGCTGTTTTTTCGTTAAAAATTGTGTTTTCTTTGCAAAAATAGTAAACTTAATGGTCTCTGATTGGATTAATACTTCGTGGGACATTTGTTTACAATCATATACAGACATCGTGTGAGTTAGAGAAAAATTCGTCCGTGAACTTCGGAGATCCATGTGCATATGGACAGAAATAGCTGTTTTTTCGTTAAAAATTGTGTTTTCTTTGCAAAAATTATAAACTTAATGGTCTCTGATCGGATTAATACTTCGTGGGACATTTGTTTACAATTATATACAGACATCGTGTGAGTTAGAGAAAAATTCGTCCGTGAACTTCGGAGATCCAAGTGCATATAGATAGAAATAGCATTTTTTGGTTAAAATCATGTTTTTTGCCAAATTGCAACCTTAATAGTGTCTGATTGGATTCATACTTCGTCAGACATTTGTTTACAATCATATAGACACATTCTGTGGGTTAGAGAACAATTCGTTAGAGAAATTCCAAGTTTCAACTACATATGATCATAAAACGTCTTTTTTTGCTCAAAAATGGCAATTTTTTTCAAAAATCTTTGTTTTACAATATCCGTTTGGATTTAAACTCCTTGGGCATAGAGATTACAACCATACACAACTACCCTCCAAAGGAAATTGAATTCCGTACACCGGTTTCTGAGATCTGGGTCTGGACGGACATCCGACACAGATTTCGAGGCGATTGCAATAGGCACTTTCTGTCATAAATGAGTGAGTGCCTAAAAATTGCGCAAATTAGAGCGTTTAGGCTATTTTTCAAAAAATTCAAAATTCCATAAAATTTTAATCCCACGATGGATTTTCGCCAAATTCAATACCAAACAACCTTAATAGCTATACTAATTCTGTACAAAGTTTGAGTGCAATATCTTGAAAATTGCAGAGGTTAGAGCGTTTACGCCATTCTTGCAAAAACGAAAAAAGTCGATGAAATCGCAACACCCGTTATAATCAAAACAAACTTTTTTTCATAATGAAGAGCAATTCGTGCTCGACAAGTGTGCCAAATTTTAGCTTGATATCTCGAAGCGTTTTCGACTTATTAATTATTTACATCTGAAACTCAGGATACATACACACACACACACACATCCATCCGGACATTTTTTCTAAATATGATTTCTCGATGTTTTAGGGCATTTTGAACATATTGGCATAAAAATCGCGAAAAAAAATTTTTTCACGAAAACAAAGCTTCGTTTATGAGGAAGCAAAACTCAAAATTTAATAAAATCTTAATCGATTGAGCGATTTTTGCCAAATTTAATAACGAACAACCTCGATAGCTATATTAGCCCTGAGCAAAGTTTCAGTGCAATATCTTAAAAATTGCACAATACCTTGAAATTTTCATAAGTTAGAGCGTTTACGCCATTTTTACAAAAATGAAAAAAGTCGATAAAATCTGAACACCCGTTAGAATTTAAAAAAAACAATTTCATAATGGAGAGCAATTTGTGCTCGACAAGTCTGCCAAATTTCAGCTCGATATGCGGAAGCGTTCTCCAATTATTAATTAATTACATCTGAAACTCAGGAAACATACACACACACACACATCCATCGGACATTTTTTCTAAATGTGATTTCTCAATGCTCAGGGACATTTTGAACACATTGACATAAAAATCTCGAAAAAAAAAATGAAAACAAAGCTTCCTTCATGAGGAAGCAATAGAAAAAAATAGAAATTTAAAAAATTAAAAAATGAGGGTGTCATTATAATTGACGTTAACCTAAATAAACTCACCCAAGCAAATTCAAACCTAGATTCAATTTATTCATGACAATTACCTGTGAAGGGTTGCAATTTTCCTTTAAATTCTCATTTTTATCGCATTAAATAAAAACTACCCCCAACATACTCTAATAGTATTATGGTAACCTACTTTCACTAAAATGCTTAAATAATCCGAGGGCCAGATCAAAATGAGGTACATGGGGGAAAATGGCCGACCTTTTAATGGTTAGAAAAATATCAGATAATGCGATTAAAATTGAATTTCGCCAAAAATTTAATTGGAAAAATACACCAAGCAGCTTGATCCAAGTATCTTGGATATCAAAGTGACGTGAGAAAAGAGAAAAAAATTATTTTCAACGTATTTCCTCGTTTTCATTGAATTTTCGAGACAACATTTTTAGGGTGGTCCTGTCTCCATTATTTTCTCATAGTGTCCATTTTGCCCCTCTATTCTCTATATATACATATGCTGAACTTATTTCAAAGTATCTGCATGGATGTGAGTGAATGAGTAGTGGTGAGCAACGTTACTCGCGCCACTGGCCAAAGAGATTAAACCTGATTCTGCAGTTATACCCCCAGCGGCAATCGAGACACCTTGGAAATGGAAGCTCGGATATAGACGAGAAAAGAGTGGAAAGAGTGACGAAGCATGCTGGAAAAGGGGTGGTCGGGGCTGCATGAAGAAGTGGTTAAAGTACTCGCGAAACGAATCACCGAAGTGCAGCGGATTTAAAAAAAATTCTCAACGACGAAAGAAGTGAGAGGAAGATAGAGATGGACTAAGAGAGCGGGGGGAGAGGAAAAGGAGAAAAGTCTAGGATCGAGCGGGGGTTTCTCTCCTTCGCAGCCCCCAGCGAGAAGCTCACAGAGAAGGAGAGAGAGAGAGAGAGAGAGAGAGAGAGAGAGAGAGTTTTCCTCCACCTCGACGAAACGTTTCGTTGTTCCACTACGCGAAAGCTCCAACAGTTTCGATTTCTGACTCACGTTTTATTTCTTTCACCTCTCCATTTTCCATTAAATTATATACATATATATGAGGCATTCCAGCTATAACCGAGCTATAACTGCAACCTCGACATTTTTTTTACGTGTCGCCGATTTTTTTTCAATTACTTTTCGACAAAAAAAACATACGTATTTCTCAAAAAAACATTATTTTTCATCCTCTTCCGTTTTAACACCTTTCAAAGTACGATTTTTGTTTTTTCGACAAGAGTGTATCCTCCGATTTTTTTCAAATAAATTGACAAAAAAGTACATTCAAAACCGCATCTTTTGATCTCTATCCCATCATGGAGAAATCATTTTTCGATTTTTTCTATGTGTATGAAACTTTGAAAAATGTGTTTTCATTCGTAAAAAAGGAGTAAGTACATAGGTAACGTTATTGATGCTATTATTTATTAATATAGTTATTATATTTATGTACACATGAATAAAAAACAAACAATTATTTTTTATCCTCTTCAGTTTTAACACCTTTCAAAGTACAATTTTTTTTCGACAAGAGTGTATCCTCCGATTTTTTTTCAAATAAATTGACAAAAAAGTACATTTTTCGATTTTTGCTATGTGTATGAAACTTTGAAAAATGTGTTTTTATTCGTAAGAAAAGGAGTAAGTACACAGGTAACGTTGGGGATGCTATTATTAATTAATACGATTGCAATATTTATGTGTGTATAAATATTGTACACATTTTTGTATACATTGAAAACACATTTTTCAAAGTTTCATGCACACACAAAAAATCGAAAAATGATATCTCCATGATCGGATAGCGATTAAAAGATGCGGTTTTAAATGTACTTTTTTTTCAATTTCTTTGAAAAAAATCGGAGGATACACTCTTGTCGAAAAAATAAAAATTGTACTTTGAAAGGTGTTAAAACGGAAGAGGATGAATAATTATTTATTTTGAGAAATATGTATGTTTTTTTTGTCAAAAAGGAACTGAAAAAAAATCGGCGACACGAAAAAAAAATGTCGAGGTAATGGCCGCTCGGTTATAGCTTGAATGCCTCATATATATATATATATATATATATATATATATGATGATGAATTTGAAAAAAAAAATAGAAGAGAAAACAATGAAAACAATTTGAAGAAAAAAATAGAAGAGAAAATCTCCCCACTCTGAAAATTTCAGACATCTTACAGAAAATATCACGGTTTCTAATAAAAAAAAGAAATTAAAAATTAGAAATGGTAATCATCGAGAAATTTTCGTTTTTTCCGAAAATTAGAAAAAAAACAACGAAGATAGCTCTGAATCATTTTTTTAAATATTTTTCTGAAAAGTACATTTAAAAACGAAAATTTTGAAAAAAAAAAACATCCCGATAAGGCAATTTTTGAAGAAGTTATGGACATTTGAAAAATCAATAGCCATTTTTTTTTAATTCATGAGATTTGAATGTCATTTATTTTTTTTTTTAACTTTGACGTTCTCTCTACATAATTATAAATCCCTAGAGTAGTATTATAAGAAATAGGCTGAGTGAAAAAATTTTTTTTTTTTTTTAATTGAAAAAAAAATAGAAGAAAAAATTTCCCCACTCTGAAAATTTTAGAGAACTTACAGAAAATATCAAGGTTTCTAATAAAAAAAAAAAAATTTTAAATTAAAAATGGTAATCATCGAGAAATTTTCGTTTTTTTCCGAAAAGTAGAAAAAAAACAATGAAGATGGCTCTGAATCATTTTTTTAAATATTTTTCTGAAAAGTACATTTAAAAACGAAAATTTTGAAAAAAAACACATCCCGATTCGTCAATTTTTGAAGAAGTTATGGACATTTGAAAAATAAAAGGCCATTTTTTTTGAAATATTCATAACTTTTCATCGGTTTCGTAAAAAAATCTGAAAAAATTCTGAAAAATCTTTTTCATAGGGTAGAAAAAAATAAAAAAGTTTCAGCCAAATCGAAAGGGGTCAGGTTTTAAAGTGGTCGATTTGGCGTGGAATGCCCCATATATATATATATATATATATATATATATAGGATGGAGTCTATGTGTATACTATATATCAGCCCATCCGATGTTTGAGAAAGCTTCCTCGGAAGCTCATCTATTTTTGCCATGAACTGGGTAGACCTCTTCGACACTCTCACCGGATGAAAAAGGAAAGTAGACGAAGCGTGATGCGGGACATTGTAAATGGTAGCACCATGAGTGGATTAAAATATTCCATGGTCGAGGAAAAATTGTGCAAATTGAAAATTGTCAGTCGGTTTGTGAAAATGGGGACGCACGAAAGTCTTCTTCAATGAGAGAAGCGGAACTTTTCAGAAAAATTTTAAAATTTTGGGGAATTTCCAACCGGAAGATTTTCACCAAATTAATTAAATAGCAGCATTAAATTATAGCACCATGAGTGTATCAAAAAATTCCGTGGTCGAGTAAAAACACTGCAAATTAAAAATTGTCAGTTAGTTTGTGGAAATGTGGACGCGCGAAGGTCTTCTGTGATGAGAGAAGAGGAATGTTTCAGAAGAATTTCAAAATTTTGGGAAATTTCCAACCAGACGACTTTTATCAAATTAATTGAATATGCATTAAATTCATGAAATTAGCATGCATGTATTCAAAATTTTAAACATGTTTAAATTAAAATATGTACATTTTAATTTAATTTTCAATTTATTTTTTTAGGAAGTATTCTGGTCTAGAATTTTGAAAAAATCAATTTTTTGGCATATTCTTAAAGTTTAGACCTTTGAGAACATATCCTCGAAAGGAAATTTTTACATTGAGCTCCCCCCCCCCTTTTTTTAGCTCCAACATTAACACCTTAGAACTTATTTTTTTTTTCTTGAAATTTTGTTTGTTTGTTGTCAAAATATTAATAAATATGTTGTAAAAAAAGAATTGTAAAAATATTTTTTTTTATCGAGCTCGACAAAACGCTCAAAATTTTTGTTTCTAGACCAGAATACCTCCTTAATTTAAGTTTAATTTTCAATTATTAGTATTGGTATTACTGTAATTAATTTTTTATTATCAATTTCAAATTTTCAATTTTACTAAAATTTAAGTGCTTGAGTTTAATATTCAAACATTATTTTTGATCATCCCCAAAGCTTTTTCCATGAGGAAGCAAAAAATCGACGACCCACAATGCTTCTCTTCACAAACTCGATATTTCGATCGCGCATTTAATTCTGAAATAATATTTGATGATCGCATAATAGTCGAAACATGATAAACATTTGATAACTATGTATAAATGTACAAAACTCGGTCCGCTAATTCCGTACTGCAATCCTCTCTCTTTCTCTCTCTCCCCAGCTTAAATAGGACCATGATAATTGTTCAAAATGTGTCGAATCGAGGATTTAAAATGAATATGCAAGGTGCAATGCAACGCGCACATTTGCAAAATTCATTCGGCGTAAAATCGCCATAGTTGTATTTTGGATACTCATTTTGACGTGCTTAATGCCGAAGAGATTAAACTTGAAATTAAACATGAGTTTCGAAGATAAAAAAAAATACTTTATATTTTTGTTTACATACAAAATAAATTATTATATGCAAAATTACAAATAATTATAAATAAGCATATAAGAGACCAATATTTAAACAATATTTTAAAAAAAATCGTTGAAAACGAAGAATTTTGAAAAAAAAAATTAAACCTTGTATTTTTTGCAGAGTTGTAACAGTACAATTCACAGTCAACCCTATGTCGAAGAAGTGTGCAAAATTTCAATAAGATGCATTAGTTTTTGAGAAATCGTGCCCACCGCCCGTAGTAAAAAACTCCATTCGTCGCCATTGAAAAATCCCCATTCATTCCCCATTGCCAAAATAACCAACGGAGATGAATGCTGAATTGCCTAAGGGGATTTTCGTCATTGAATTCCCCATTTGAAACGGAATGGGGATTATCCTATGGGGATTCAATGAAGAAAATCCCCATAGGCAATTCGGCATTCATCTCCATAGGTTTTTGTAGGCAATAGGGAATGAATGGCGATAATCAATGGAGATTATTTCATATAGTAAAAAACTCCGATCGTCACCATTGAAAAATCGCCATTCATTCCCCATTGCCAAAATAACCAATGGAGATGAATGCCCGATTGCCCAAAGACATTTTCGCCATTGAATTCCCCATTTGAAATCGAATAGAGATTTTCCAATGAGGATTGACTTCCCCATTTCAAACGGAATAGAGATTATCCCATGGGCATCAGTCGGCAAGAACTCCTTGCATGGATTTTTTGGACACCGACTCCTGCTAATATTCCGTGCTCACACTCGTGTAGATAAGCATACTCTTCGCATAATCCGTATGGGAGTTTAGCGGGTTGCCGTCCTGCGACATCTCGCGCCAAGTCTCGGAACTAAGGCGACGCGGTTGCCAATGGACATCTTTGGGTAATGCTGATCATTCAGTTCATCCGCATTTACGTCCCAATGGACATCATTGGGTAAAGCTGATCATTTCGTTCATCAGCATTTGCCTTCTAATGGACACCACTGGGCAATGCTGATCGCTTGGTTCATCAGCATTTGCTTTCCAATGGGCATCATTGAGTAATGGTGATCATTCGGTTCATCCGCATTTGTTGTTCAATGGACGTCATTGGGCAATGGTGACTTTTCAATGGATATCCATTCACTGACCAATGGTCGTTCCTATACGCCATTGAAAAATGCGGAAATCTCAATGGGTCCCCATTCACTGTCCAATGGAATCGTATGAGGACCATTGGTTGCCATTGGTGATTCAATGGAGTTTTTTACTACGGGCGGCTTCGAAAATAGTTTTTAGATAAAAAAAAAGCCGTTTTATCGTCCTAGGAGGAGAATTTCCAAAAGCTCTCTCTTCTCGATTTTCACCCCTATTGACTTAAAATTTTGAGAAAATATTCCTAACATATTATATCATCCAGGGTTGCAAATAATGCATTACTTTTTTTAATGCATTTGCATTTTCATTAACCATTAAAATGTAATGATTAATGGAAATTATTTTCTTTAACCATTAAAATTTAATGGTTAATGGTTAATGGAAATTATTTTCATTAACCACTAAAATTATTTTTATTAGCCATTAAAATTTAATGATTAATGGAAATTATTTAGCAGTGTGTAATAGAAAAAATTTCCATTACCCATTGCAATGTAATGTGTAATGGACAAAACTTTGATTGCAATCTTGGGAATAGAAAAATATAGATGAATAAATTATTGCAGTTTTGTATTACATTTTATTGACTTTGGACTTAGATTTTTAGAATTATAATATAGATGCTTTGGAGAATTTAAGATACCTGAAAATCTAAGTCCTAAGTCAATAAAATGTAATGCAAAATTGCAATAATTTATTCATCTATATTTTTCCATTCCCAAAATTGCAATCAAAGTTTTGTCCATAACACATTACATTGCAATGGGCAATGGAAATTTTTTCTATTACACACTACATTGTAATGGGCTGGGTTACAAATAATGCATTACTTTTTTTAATGCAATTGCATTTTCATTAACCATTAACATTTAATGATTAATGGAAATAATTTTAATGGTTAATGAAAATAATTTCCATTAACCATTAAATTTTAATGGTTAATGAAAATAGTGTCCATGAACCATTAAATTTTAATGGTTAATGAAAATAATTTCCATGAACCATTAAATTTTAATGATCAATGAAAATAATTTCCATTAACCATTAAATTTTAATGGTTAATGAAAATAATTTCCATTAACCATTAAATTTTAATGGTTAATGCAAACTAATTTCATTAGCCATTAAAAAAGTAATGGTTAATGCATTACTTTTCCATTAAAAATTTCGCAACCCTGATACCATCAAATAAAAAATTGAAAAAATGGATTTTTCGAAAATTTCCAACCCTTGTAACCCCTCGACAAATCGAACAGAAGCGTGCGGTACGAATACGCTGCCGCGCATATGAATAACGAAAAACGGAATATTTCGAACGAAATCATCGATTTGAGTGCTCTCGAGCGTGCACCGTTGATGACCCATAAAAGCGAGATCAATTGTCGGATAAACGGGGATCGTTGAACGAACCGAGACCAAAAGAGAGAGGCAGAGAAAGAGAGTTTGGGAGCAGAGGATGGCGAATAGTTTTGTGATTATTTTGAATCGGCGTAAATCCTGGCGGAAAATGGTACGGAGCGATGAGGAAAAGGAAGGTTGGAGGCCTCCCACAAAACACACATTCACGATCCAGGGGGTGAAATGAGAGTCAGCTGGATATGGCGAGCCTCGACGCGCCCCGTTTGTCGAGTGTCTGAACAATGACGAGAGGCGCAACCGAGTGAGTGATAACTCGTTGGTTCGACTCTCGTCTAGATCCCGTCACAGAGTTCGCTGCGTTCAGCCCAGTCGACATTTTGTGCGATGAAAAAATATATCAGCGTACGTGACATTGCGATGAGAGGAGCAAAAACGAAAAAAATGAAAGAGAGGAGGAGAAGGAGGAGGAGAAGGAAGAAGAACAAATAGACGAAAGATCTCTCTCCCTTTCTCTTTCTGTCGGATCGATCGTTGATTAAAAATCGGCGTGAGTTGTCGTCGTTCCGAACTCCAGCTTTTGGAAAGCTCCGTGCGTTATGTCGAAGAGGATAAAAAAAAAAGTGAATGCACGATGACGGAAGACCCATTGATATGTATGGAATAGTATTGGAAAAATGGAGAGCAAAAAAAAAGGGCGTAAAATAATGGAGGTTTTTCATGGTATTAGTCGCGTATCTCGTGTCAAAGGATCGATAAGTCTAGCGGCGGAGAATCGAGGCGAGAGGACAATAACAAAAACTAAAGGAGAGAGAAAGAGAGAAAAGATCGTGTGTCGATATTCGAGCGCCCTTTTGGCATCGGCATTATGACTGTGATCCGTTCTCGTGCCAGATTGTGACGCGGACGCCGAAGCGCCCCTGCGAGCAATCGCGCAACGCCCTCTGCCGAGCGCGTCATTGAACATTCCCGAAGCATAAATAATGCAGACACCCCGTTGAGCCACGAACCGAAGCGCCCCCCCCCCCCCCCCTTGTATGCGGCAGTAGCGCTGACTGAGAAACGTTCACGTAGATCCAATACGTTTCGACGATTTCGCGGCAGACTCCGCACGTTTATATATGAGACATTCCTGGCCCCAATACTGTCAATATTAAACTCTAACCTCTTCCGATTTTATCCACGCTCTTTCGTATGCTTGGTCTCTCTGTGAAACAATCTATGTTCTTTCTAGTTTTTTTAAAAACAATTTTTAACAATCATTATTGTTTTTTAACAATTTTTTAACAATCATTTTTTTCAATCAAAACGTTTTGCCTTGAGACGGTATTCTGGTCTGGAAACATACATGACGTTTGTCGAGCGTTTTATCGAACTCGATAAAAAAAATCTATATGGGGCGCTCCATCCCAGATTGGACAGAACATATTAAATTTACAAAAAACCGCTCTTTTTCGGTATTTTGGTCTTGGTTCTTTAATAATGGTCCAAATTAAAAGTTTTTTTTTTTTGAAATTTTTTGTTTTTTATGGCCTTTTCAGAAAAAAAATACAACAAAAGAATTCGACGTGTTTTTAAATGAGTTTTTTGAGTTTTAAATTTTAAATCGCATTTTTAAAAGTGAGTGTATATTTTGATTTTTTTTTTAATTTTTTGCTTTAAACATCTATCTATTCAACAACTTTTAAGACTAGTCCGATCGTGGGATTTCCATAACTACTATTTTTTTCGATTTTTGAGAACTAAAATTTTTTTTTTTTTAAAGATTATAAAAAAGTGTCAAAATAAATTATAAATAATGAATAAAAGTACTATACAGAATCGAAAATTGATGTTCATAATAATTAAAAGAAAAAATGAAAAATTGTATTTTCACAATTCGAAAAAAATAGTAGTTATGGAAATTCTATGATCGGACCAGTCTTAAAAGTTGTTGAATAGATAGATGTTTAATGCAAAAAATTTATTAAAAAAAAGTCAAAATATACACTGACTTTTAAAAATGCGATTTAAAGTTTAAAACAAAAAAAACTCGTTTGAAAACACGTCGAATATTTTTGTCGTATTTTTTTCTGAAATTGCTATAAAAAAACCAAAAATTTTCAAAAAAAAACTTTTAATTTGGAACTATATTAAAGAAGTTATGACCGAAATGCCGAAAAAGAGCGGTTTTCTGGTCTTCTGAACGAGTAATCAAAAAAATCTCAAAATTTACCCGCAAGGGTCTTTTGATGGGTAATAAAAAATATAAAAAATTCGAGGACATAAAAAAAAGTTTTTCAAACTTTCCGATTTGGGATGGAATGCCCCATATACACTACCAGCGAAAAGTTTCCGGACAAAACTTTAAGAAAGGTCTGGAACGTTTTTTTATGCCATTTCGCCGGAAGTCAACGTATAGACTAATTTAACAAGCAATATTTTAAAGAGGAAGAATTCAACTTCATTTTCTGATTTTTTAATTATTTTTACAAATTGTTTTTAGATTTGGACTCTATTTTCAAAACAGCTGTTTTTCGCTTCTTTCCCCTCTCTTCAAGTGTACCCATCTTTTGAAGGCATTTTTTTAAATACATTTTTACGATTGGATTCATAAAGGGGTAAGTTTGAGCTTCAATTTCCTTTTTTTAAAAACTGTGACGATTTTTTTTCCAAAGTTATTCTGTTTTTTGTGAAAAAAAGGAAATTTGAAACATCCCGTATAACACGAGAACGAAGAGGATTCGTGAAAAACTTCACGATAGCAAAAAGTTGCGTCTGTTTTCGTTGAGTTCAGAGGAATTTTTTCAGATTTTTTTTCCAAAATTTTGTTCTCTCATATTGAGGCTGGAAAAAAAATTAGGGAAAAATTTGAAAATAAATTCCAATGTATTGAAAATGGTAAAATAAAGTATTTTCCCCTCCTCAAATTTTATCAATAATCCCATAGTTCTCGAGTTATGATAATTGAATGATCTGAACGGCGACCCAGAAAATGAGAAAAAAAAATGTTGGGAATTTTTTTTTTCTGCACTCAAAAACAGACGCAACTTTTTGCTATCTTGAAGTTTTTCATGAATCCTTTTTGTTTTCATGTTATACGGGATTTTTTCAATTTCCTCTTTTTCAAATTCTAGGCCAGAAGAGCGCCTTAATTTAAGACTCTGAAGAAATTCCAGAGAATGAGTTACCTTGCCCTACTTTATTGGCTCATTAGATCGATCTTCTAATAAGTTTTTGTTTATTTAAAATAAATTAATTTAAAGTAAAGTACCTCTAATAATGCTTGAAGTTGTAATAAGTTATACTCTTGTTTTAACATCTTGATCATGGTTAGGATCATTTTAAAAAAAATTTATTTTAGTCTACAAAAGTTTTTTAAACAAATCATTTCTCTCAATTGAGGGACACCGCTCTAGTGGTCGAAAAAGGCCTAATTTCAATTTTTCCAAAATAAGGGGTTGATGAACCACAACTGGATGGGAACGGTATCGAATATTCGTAGGTTTGGCGAGGAATGCTTCGTACATACAACTAATACCATATGTACTGTATTGTTCACTCGTTGACTATAGTGAAGCAAAGAGGTACAAGCCCAGACGATGGCGATGGATGTGTACGCGCGCTCGTGTGTCTGCCACGAATACCTTTTGCATAGAACCCTAGATCTCGTTCGCCTCAGCAGTGACTTCACTGTCATATATGAGTCATTCCATTTCATTTCGACCGAGAGTTGGAATCAACCCCTTTCGATTTCGATGAAATTTGGTCAGAAGATTCCGCTTTTAACCAAACGAAGTTCTACCAAAGGAAAAAAATTTTAAAAATTTTTTTCAGAAGTTATTCAAAGTTTAAAATTTCACAATTTTTCAAATCTATCAAGTTTATTTTTTAAATATCTCAAAAACTATTATAGTTACGAAAAATCGTTCTGAATATATTTTGAAAAGTATACTTGGGGCTACGAAAAAAAGAATATTCCGAAAAAAAATTTTGAAAAATGACGAATGTGGAGAATTTTGAATTTTCAAAAATCTCGAAAATCGAAGTTGTACATTAAATTTTTGGTCCAATTTTTTTAATATAATTACTTGTACTGATATAAAAAGATCCTGAAATTTTCAGCGGGGTGTTTTTCTTTTTTAAAAAATATGAATTTTTGAATTTTTGAATTTTTAAAAGTCGTGTAAATCCACGATCAACATTAAATTCTTGGTTAAATTTTTTTTATATGATACCTTGGACTGATCTTTAAAGATCCTGAAAGTTTCAGGATGGTGTTCAAATATAAATATTTGAATTTTGGTAAAAAAAAAAAATTTGTTATCATAATTAAAAGATTCTGAAATTTCCCAAATGGTGTTTTTTTTTGTTTCAAAGATAAATTTTTTCGAAACTTGACAAAAAAAAAAGAATTTTTTTTTTTACAAAAATTCAAAAAAAAAATTTTTTTTAAAGAATACAACACCATCCTGAAAATTTCAGGATCTCTTAAGATCAGTCTAAGGTATTATATAATAAAAAAATTGGACCAAAAATTTAATGTACAACTGGGATTTTCGAGATTTTTGAAAATTCAAAATTCTCCAGATTCATCATTTTTCAAAATTTTTTTTCGCAATATTTTTTTTTTTTCGTAGCCCTAAGTATACTTTTTAAAATATATTCAGAACGATTTTTCGTAACTATAATAGTTTTCGAGATATTTAAAAAATAAACTTGATAGATTTGGAAAATTGTGAAATTTTAAACTTTAAATAACTTCTGAAAAAAAAATTTTTCTTTTTTTCTTTTGGTAGAACTTCGTTTGGTTAAAAGCGAAACCTTCTGACCAAATTTCATCGAAATCGAAAGGGGTTGATTCCAACTATCGGTCGAAATGAAATGGAATGACTCATATGTATACGACCTGTACCAACAGAGGGCTGTGTGGTGTATTTAGGAGTCGCGGCGCGGCCCCGGGTCTTGAAAACGAAGGCTGAGATCTCTCTTCTCACGCGTGCATCCTTTGTCCGTCGTGAAATCACAAACAACGAATTTCCCTCCAGCGTATTACCCTCCAAATTGTGTTTATTCTTCTTGGCAACGCAACCCCCATAACCAAAGACGTCTCTCAAGATTTCCATAATCCTAAAAACCTATTATCCCCTTGTCACAATGGTGAATAAACCATTGAGAAAAGGATTCTCCATAATCATCCCTGCAAGAGTGTCCCATCAAATTAGGGACACAATTGGAGAGTCAACCTCAACGATGTCCCGAGTTACATTGGTTACAGGCTTTCTCCGGTGACATTGCCGCGCTCCAGCTTCAAACTGATACCCCGTAACGGATTATGAAGGACAAGTGATAACTTGGACGGAATTCCGTACTCCAAACTCTTAACTTATACGAGGTTTCTACTTCGTTCATGAACTACCGGATATTACGGGACTATGCTGAAAATGTTTCTACATTGGAGTGTAATGGCTTTGGAGGATGTACAAGACAAGAAGATCTATCATCGTGAAGTTTCCCCGAGGGTCGGTGAAATATATAGGATATGCCCACCTTGCGGCAAGAGACTCCATCCAGCAGCGCAACATCGGTATTATGTATTAAACGCGGGACTACAATTCGCATAGCTGATTAGGGTGGAATTCGATGGTGGAATCTTCAAGAGCAAGAGTTTGTCTATAGATTGTCCCACGTTATACCCAACGTTGCATGTGTATAGTCACGATTTCACGCGCAGCAACACCGAGCGATAATCTCCAACCTCCCCCCGGCCACCCCCGTTCGTGGCATGCAGTGTTCAACGCCCTTAGGTAAATCCGATAGTACTTACCAACTTACCAGAGGACTCTTGTGAGAGCTTCACGGTATACATCGCTCGAGGGGTCTTTTCCAGAACGATAGTCCTCTTTTGCGCACCGAAATCGCCTATTTCCTTCCCACCTTAGCCATTGAGACTCACACCAGTGACTTTCCCCTCGATTCTCGGCAGAACTGTTACCCTTGCAAATACCAGTAAAGCGTCGCATCCTCGTTTTCCTTGTTTCACTATTTCGTGACTTTATAGCGACTTGTTTCACGTAGAATATCGCGACTATTTGGACTTTGGGACTGGTGTCACTCAACCAATACCAGCGGGACACCGAAACCCCGGAGAAACCTCGTCGATACTGGATTGCAAACATTTGTATCCCATCGGCAAAAGGATGGGGTCAACAGTCGAGTAGTCACAAGACCGTTGTTTGCAACGTTCCCGGTTCGATTGCTCCGGATCGTCCCTGAACCATCATCGACTTTGATTCCTCCATCTGTTGTTCCGCATGTCCAAGTTTCCACCCAATGAACAAGCAAACAACGAACGGTGTCGAACCTCTTGGAGAGGGAGTTGGAAGTGACGAAAATAACAATGGCTAGTGCTTGATAGGTCACTCTTGTGCAAAAGATTTGGGTCTTGGAAGGGAAGAGCAAGCTGCATCGACTCTCTGGTCTGACTTGAACAAGCTTGTATCACTTGGAATATCAATCCCAGGCTTTAACCCCTCAAATTATCTTTTATTCGTCATTTTTTCCACTGTTTCAGGTTTCCAGTTGACTTCTTGACAATCGAACGATACTTTTTTTATCAATCGTTTGCAGAAGTGCGAAATAACCGAGGATGAGATCGATTTTTCTGAGGATTGATCAAACAGATTACTCGGAAATTCTCCCATCGCAGCTGCAACGGTGAAAGCTTGTTAGGACTTGAATTGGCCAAGGCTACAAAATTGGCTTTCGTGACTATGATTTAATGAATCAATACTCAAATTAGTCTACCCGACCTAGCAGAACATTACACGGTACACTACGCTGTTTATTGTGTAATTTTACGTCCCACGTGTGCCTCGCGTCTGTACGTTGTCTTGGTTTATCGCAATGCTCAAATTGAATGTATTTTATGGAGGTACACACGTAACCCACATAAGCTTCACCAAGACATGCATCGCATCATCGTCGTTGTCGTCGACGACGTGGTCGTTGCTTACTCAGCCAGTGGAGAGGCACTTTGTACCACTTGGTAAGCAAATGGCCAATCATACATAGCCTAGAAGGGTCGCTTCTGCATCTCATGCATTATAGTGAAAGCTCGCTCTCAGGTCCAAGGTACTCTCTCTCTCTCACGATAGCGAGAGATGCCGTGAGAATGAACGAGACGAGTGGTAGACGCGGCAGAGGATGGCTCGATTCACCTCAAAACATGGTCCCAGAAGTGGCCCCGAAGTGGGTTGATGCAGAGCCACTTTGGTTTTCCATTCCTATTCAAGAGTGTCAGTGTTGAAGACAACGGAAATATTTGACCTGTTTGAAGAAACTGACTGGAATGATATTACGCGATTCAGTTTCCAGATGTTTGGTACCCATACTTTGAATATGGTGACCCAGTTCCAGCTAACATTGCCCCATAGAGACCCAGTCCAATCTAAGGTCAATTTGTTTATGTGTACGGTACAGACACTGCAGTAGAACTACAGATTTTATGAATCACTGGTAATTTGGCACAGTCTTTCTAATTGGACTCTGGAGTATAAAAATTCTTGCGGCACAAGCCGATCAACCAAGTCCACTCTCTGCCTTCCGGTAGTTCTGAACTCAAAGTCTGACTCCGGAGGCTGATTAGACCAAAGTAATAAGCGTGCTATTTCTCTTTCTTTACCACGACATTGCAAAGTTGCAGGTGGTTATTAGGTTTGCGGTATGGGTCATCATGATTCGCCAAAATAGTGGCGTCGAGAGAGTCTCCTGACTTTTCGGGGTGTTAAAAACCCAAGGGACCGAAGGCTCCGTGAAGAAGCTGGCGCCTTGAGAAAGATATAAAGATAGTGGGCAAGGAGAGAGCCTCACTCCTCGTATTTAATGTAATTTAACTTTCGGGGCAACCGCAAAATTAAGGTAGTACCGAAAAGTCCTTGGCCCGCCTCGGCGTATACGACGCAGAGTGAGAAAGCGTATATTCATTTTCAGGCTTCCGCCTTCCCTCTTTCACCGTGTTTATATGAACTCGATCTTGTTGCTCTCTCTTCTCTCCCTCTCTCCCTCTCTCTTCTGCCCTCACTGCCTCTTTCTCGCTCCTCCTCCTCACTTTCTGGATCCCTGGGGTCGGTGGAAAAGAAGGGTTATTACCGGGAATGCGATAGAGGTTGGCGGGAGGATGAGAGCTCTTCGGTGCTCGTTACCGTGAACATCGCCCCTCTGCACCATCCTCTCGACGCAAAAGTAGAACGGTAACGCTGCGTTACATCTGCACAACGCCCCCTCCGACCTCTCACACCCTCGCTTCCACATTTTCCCCAACTATACCATAGCGGTATATTATTTCTCATGAACGGTAAATAATTTTTCACTCCCCAGACCCAATTTCGCTTGTTCTACACGTTCGTGCATTAAACTTGGTTACTCGGTTTTTTTAATATTATTTTGTACCAGACACACCACTTCTATTACATTCGTTGCTACATTTAACGTTGATACATAACAGAGCGAAAAGTCCACTTTTATAATTTTCCATCTAAACTATTTGTGTTTAAAAAAAATCGAATTTACGTTGAATTAGTAAAAACTTTGGAATTGCACCCTGTAAATTATAGGTGTGGCTTAAGGTATTCTGGTCTAGAGACATACATTTTGAGCGTTTTGTCGAGCTTGATAACAAGAAACAAAAAAATTGTTTATTATTATTTTTTTACAACATATTTATTAATATTTTGACAATAAACAAAAAAAATCGAGAAAAAAATTAAATAAGTTGTAAGGTAAAAAATTTAATGTAAATCAATTGAGTAGAACTTGAGACTTATCATGTCAGCCGTGTTGAGAAAAGTAGCTTTGAAATAAATGCTACACTCCAATTGACTCTAACATGACGAGCGTAGTTGCTGCGTCACTAAAATAGCTATATAACTTCGTAAATTAATGTATTAAAGAAATTCCTTTCGCTAATATATTCCCAAAGGTCTAAACTTCAAAAATATGCAGAAAAAAAGATTTTATTCAAAATTCTAGACCAGAATACCCCATTAAGGTTACCCTCCGACGTGACAAACGTAGTTGCTACGTCATTAAAGTAGCTACACTGAGAGAAAAAATGACTAGAACCAATGAAATGAAGTTTTGAAAACAAAAAATCATTTTTTTCATTATTTGCCAAAATATATTAGATTGGTTCCCTTATATATTTACTTAGTTCATTTTTTTCAGTCAATTCCATAAATTTCTGTTTCAATAAACGAATTTACTTGAATCTAACAATATGTTACCAATTATATGTGATATGTTGTTTGTATCAAGAACACATTTTATCATTCAAAATATGCATGTCTTTTAATACAGGAAGCACTGAGAAAAAAATTTGTTGAATCAACAAATTAACTACTCCAATCAACAGGAAAAATGACTGATTCAATCAAATGCGTGTTTATTAATTGTTGCTAAATATTTTATAAAAAATATATAGTCCTTGCCAAATAATTTAATATGCACAGTTTAGTGACCCCAAAAAGGGATAAATAGAAAAAAAAGACAAATCTGCATCATTTCTCCGATCTAATTTCTCTGTCCGACCGAGATTCGAACCCTTGACCCTATCTACCATCATACTTATCCTACCCAACTACCTAACACGCTACCTATTACGCTATCGACTACTACTATGCACTTGAAAAAAGTTAGAAGTTATGAAGATTTGAATATAAGAAAACATTTAAAAAACCAGTTTTTTAATTTTTAACAACTTATGTATACTATTTAAGTATACTATAGAAATGATAGTTCTTTGCTTGAAGGAAATAAAAATTTAATCATTCCAAACAAATATTCTATTGGAATAGAATAATGTGTCATTTGTTTTACTACAGCTTCTTTTCAAATAATCACAATCAATTTTATATCTAATAAATATTGAAAATACTACAGAAATATTTTTAGAGGTAAAATAATGATGAATTTATTGCGAAGAAATAATTTTGTTCGAAAAAAATAATTTAATGTCGATGTCGTTTTTCAGATTCAAATAATCTCATGTTTATGATGCAATAAATCTAATTAATCCAATGAATGCAAATTTATTAAAATCTATTAAAATAAAGATATTTTTAGAAGTAAAGTAATGATGAATGTATTGCAAGGAAATAATTTTTTCGAAAAAAATAATTTTGTGTTGAATTCGTTTTTTAGATTCAAATAATCTCATGTTTATGATGCAATCAATGTAATTAATCCAATCAATACAAATTTAATCAAATCTGTCATGCATTTAATTGTCACTATTCAGTGTATAACTCCTAAAATTACTGGAATTAAAAAAATTCCTTCCGAGGATATATTGTCCTTAAAGGTCTAAACTTTAAGAATATTCGGAAAAATGATTTTTCAAAAATTCTAGACCATAATATGTCGTTAAGGATATCTAGACTTTGAAGTGACCCTAACCTAAAAAAATGCCAACTATACAAATTATTACAATAATCGATTAATTATCCAACACTCACTGTTTTAGTCAAAGTTATAATTTTTACAGTTACAATTAAATCATCAAATGCAAAGTTCATCAACTGTCTTGTTCCAGCCATCTAATCATTCCACAATGTCCAAGAGCCTGAATTACATAATTTATCACAAACTACGTCCAGAAGAGTACCTCCACCATAATGAAGATTTATTTACCGATACTCCCCGTCGTTTCGCAGAAAATTTTTTTTCCTTGAAGGCCCTCGAGACACCGACGCCAATGAGGTTTATCAATAGCGGATAATTATCGGTATCAGAAGGAGAAGCAGGTGTTCATCGATCCTTTGAGCTCCAAAGCAGAGGAGCTAATTACACGTCGAGCAAAGCTCCGTGTCGGCCCGGGAAAAGAGTCCATGTAAACCATCGGGAGTAACCGAAGCTTCGAATAATTAGAAAACGCTTTGAAGCGAGCTGCGTGTATATGTGTACACAAGATCCCAAAGTGGCACAATGAAAGGTCTTCGACAAAGCGATACGTCGTCATTGAGAGAGCGGCATAACGAGTCGGGATACCCGCATAAGCTTTTACGATTCTCGTTCCAGGCGTGAAATTGTATCCCTGAATTCCGAGCGGAGCTGAACGTGCACGAAGCGTTAACCATACCGTCATACTCCTTTCATCCCTCTCTGGGCCAAGTCCATCCTCGTCCTTTTATAGGATACCCGCAAGCTCCTCATCCCTTAGCTCCTCCTCAGCATCCTCCTCTCAATTCTTTGCTCCCGGCAGATTCTACCGTAAAATTGTGGAAAAGAAGGATCTCTTTGGTAGGACCTACTTGCTCCTTGCTCCGTCGGAGTTGGGACTAGGATTGGTGGATGGGGTTGAGGCGGTAGAATCTCTACGTGAGATAGACTTAGGGATTGGGAAGGGCCTCGAGATATCGATCCTCGTGAATTATCCAGAACAGCCTGGTTCGTTGGAGTCTAAACTGGTCAGGCGTGGTCCGAATCCCTTCAGAATTTCCAGCGAAAAACTGAAAAACTGGACCGGCTCGGGATCAACGATGCTAGCAGGATCTCGTTGTACGAGATTCACTGACGCATCGGATGAGCGATGTAGTATCTGCGCTTGTTTGGAGGAAGGGGCCAACTATGGATAGGATGCTACTTTGGAATTTAACGCGCGTATTCTGTAGCCTCATAGAATTTCGTATAGGTTTATATATGGGGCATTCCAGCCCGAATCGGACAATTTGAAAAACTTTTTTTTTTATTTTCTCAATTTTTTTGCATTTTTGAGTACCCTTCAAAAGACCCTTCCTGTTAAATTTTGAGATTTTTTTGATTACCCGTTCAAAAGATATAAAATTAACAAAAAAACCGCTCTTTTTTTTGGTATTTTGGTCATAACTTCTTTAATAATGGTCCAAATTGAATGTTTTTTTTTCAAAATTTGTTTTTTTATGGTCTTTTCAGAAAAAAATTCAACAAAAATATTCGACTTGTTTTTGAATGAGTTTTTTGAGTTTTAAACGTTAAATCGCGTTTTTAAAAGTGAATGTCATTTTTGATTTTTTTTAAATTTTTTGTTTCAAACATCTATCTATTCGACAATTTTTAAGACTAGTCCAATCGTGGGATCTCAATAACTACTATTTTTTCTCGATTTTTGAAAATTCATTTTTTTTTTCTAATAAATTTTTATGAATACCAATTTTTGTTACTGTATAGTATTTTTTTCAATATTTAGAATTCATTTTGACCCAATTTTTGTTACTGTATAGAATTTGTTTCAATATTTAGAATTTATTTTGACACTTTTATTATTGTTAACAGGTTCTTAAAATTAATAATTAATCAATAAGTCTGTTTATGAGCAATACTAACGACAGTTCTTATTTAATCACGTATTTTTTTAAAACCTTACATATACGATTATTTCCTGAATTAGAATATTTCTTTGTCAATACGTTTCCGTTGCTCATTGGAATAATTGAATGAAATTTTTGGGTCTCCCTGTGATTGACTTCGCAGTATTTTATCGCAAATAAAATCTTTCTTTTGCATCTGAATAATGTTTTTCATGTGAACATTTGACAGCAATATTCGGTAGAATATTTAGGTTCAATGCCCACTCATACAATTCTTGAACTGTTGTTATTTGCTCATCGATTAATTATTAATTTTAAAAATCTGTTAACAATGAAAAAGTGTCCAAATTAATTTAAAATGATTAAAAAAATACTATACAGTAACGAAAATTGGTATTCATAATAATTTATGAAAAGAAAAAAAAAATTTAATTTTCAAAAATCGAAAAAAATAGTAGTTATTGAGATCCCACGATCGGACTAGTCTTCAAAATTGTTGAATATATAGATGTTCGAAACGAAAAATTAAAAAAAAAATCAAAAATGACATTCACTTTTAAAAACGCGATTTAACGTTTAAAACTCAAAAAAGTCATGCAAAAACACGTCGATGATTTTTGTTGTATTTTTTTCTGAAAGGGCCATGAAAAAAACAAAAATTTTGAAAAAAAAAACTTTCAATTTGGACCATTATTAAAGAAGTTATGACCAAAATACCAAAAAAAGAGCGGTTTTTTTGTTAATTTAATATCTTTTGAACGGGTAATTTGAAAAATCTCAAAATTTAATACGAAGGGTCTTTCGATGGGTACCCAAAAATATACAAAAATTTAGGAAAAAAAAAAGTTTTTCAAACTGTCCGATTTGGGATGGAATGCCCCATATATTGGTTCAATGATGAACTCCAGCAGCAAGATTCTAGGGTTTATAGTTATGTAACACCGGGGCGCAGCGTGGAAAATCCTGTACGCAAGCCCACACTCCCGCAAAATTCTCGGAGGCTTGTACCATTTTTCGCACCTGTCGGGTTAATTATGACGAATTGTTTCAACCCCTTCCGAGCGCCCAATGCCCTTCTCCTCTCATCCGCGCTTTATAACTACGTTACCCAAGGCTCGTAATAATCCTGCAGCAACTTTGCACTACGTTGGGTTAGCGCAAAGTGCCAAGGCAAAATGAATGGCGAGGGTTAAAACGAATCAGTGTCGAAGAAGCAATGAAAAATTATTATTTTTTTCACATTCTTAAGGTTTAGACCTTTAAGAATATATCCGCGAAAATACATTTTTTAATTCCTATAATTTACGGAGTTATAGCCATTTTAGTGACGCAGCAACTATGCCGCCACATTGGAGCAAATTAAGGGGTTGAACGTAAGTCAGGACAGAAATGATTTTTCAAGAATTTTTCCTGACTAGGCATTTTAATTAATCAATGTAAAAATTTATGTACATATTATGGTAACTTTCGACTTCATTTTGATATTTTTTATTTGTGAAAATAATGATTTTTGGAGCTGCTATAAATGATCCGCGGTAACTCCTCCGAAAAAAGACGGTAACCAAGATATCCCTGGATCAGATTGTCTGAAATGAAAAAACAAAAGACAATTCGTTAATGTAAGGTATAATCTGGTGTTCGATCAAAGGATTAAGCGGAATATAGATTTTTAACAAAATAGTGGCTTCTTAAAAGAATTTCAATTTTCGATAAAAATTTCGGTTTTAAATTTTTAATAAAATATAAATTATTTATCGGTGAGAAGAAATCTTCGATGAATGACCGAAGAGTATATTTATCAAGCTTCTTTGCCCAAATGTGAGAGATACGTGATATCCTTTGCTATAATTTTCCGCATGCACCATAATATAAAAACCCTGAAAATTGGATTTTTCAAGAAAACCAAAATTTGATAAATTTTTAATCATTTGATCGATTTTCGCCAAATTTTATAACGAGCATCAAAGTTTCAGTACAATATCTTAAGAATTGCACAATTTAGAGGGTTTACGCTATTTTTCATAAAATTTTCAATTGTGCAAGTTGAAGCGTTTACGCTATTTTTCGAAAAATTCAAAATTTGATAAAAATTTAATCCCTTGATCGATTTTTGTCAAATTCAATACCAAACAACGTTAATAGCTATACTTAAAAATTTTATAATGAAGGACAATTCGTGCTGGACAAGTGTGCCAAATTTCAGCTCGATATTTGGAAGCGTTCTTGAGTTATTAATTATTTACATCAGAAACTCAGGATATAATTAGGGAGCTGGATGCCATTTTGGTATATGATTTGTTCATCTTTCATATCGATAGGGATGAAAGTTTGTATCAATACGAATCGATTTGTCCCAATAAATGAAAGTCGTATGTCGCTGCGTTTTTGAGTTACAGCGATTTAAAAATGTAAAAAAAAAAAAAAAGAAAAGTACTAAATCATGTGTTCGTGTCTGCCTCTGGGGATGCTGTTCACAATTCTTCTGAAACCAAGGAAAATCGAAGTGGCAGATGTGCAGGGCTCTGTTTTATCACTGGGCGTAGTTGTAAAAATGTAAAAAAAAAATGCTATACTAAATCATTTGTTCGTCGTTCTCGTTGCGTCTATTCGATTCATTGGGACTCCGCAAATACAAAAAAAAAAGTTGTCAGACATCTAGGTCACTGATTTTGAGATGTACAATTTTTTAAAATTCACGCAGAATCACGAGAAAGCGGGTATTACGCTGATGATTATTATTATTAATAGTTTAAGAATTATTATATTATTTAGTGTTTTTTATTGAATAAACTTGACTGTTAATTAATTAAGAAGTTAAAAGAAGCAAAAAACCACAACTTATTATTTTTCAAAGAGTTTTCCGTTGAGCTAAAAAAAAATATATATTTACATGTTCTGCCTTTGAAAAATCAGAGATCTCTTCGATTTTCATCCTTTTAAGGATGATTCCGACCATCGGTTCAAGAGGCAGACACGAACAAATGATTTAGCACCATTTTTTTTTTTTTTTTACATTTTTGGAGCGCTGTCAATTGACAACGCAGCGCTACCATGGTGGCAGACTATTTTTCTGTGGTCCTTTACATGGTCATTAATCGAAAAATTCAGGTCTGCCAAGCGAACATATCATATACCCATCTTGAAATCATAAAATAAAAAATAAAAATTAACTACTAAAAAAGTCAGAGGTCTGGACGTCTGCCTCTGAACCCAAATGATTTAGCACACCGTTTTTTTTTTTAAATCTTCAAAGTACTGTCAATTGACAACGCAGTGGCAGTCATGGTGGCAGACGTGGTCCTTAATGTTTTTTATAGTACAAACATCGATATTAATAATGTTTGTATTAACAAATCATATAGAAATTTTGGCACCCAGCTCCCTAGCTAATACATTAGGGCGATTTTTTTTTTTTACTTTTTTTATTATTTTCACTCCCCACCTAAAATGTTGTTGCATATGTCTGAAAGAAACTACCCTGAAAGTTGCAGCCCTTAATATTAATATTAAGTACTCGCCCTTCGCGTGAAAAGATTTCCCATCTAAAATTGAACGTTCTTCAAAAGTGTCCTGAGCAGCATAAGTGTAATTTATACTGGTGAGATGGTACGAGTCACTAAAGTTGATTTTGACCCTCACTTCTCGTTTTTTTGCTGTTATTTTTGAAATGATCAGCGTTATCGAAAAATTGCAAAGGAAAGTTTTGTTGGAAATTTAATTTCCTACAGAAAAGGTCCTTTAGACCTACTTGCGAAAATTGATATTTCCTGAGATATTGGACCTTAACTTGGTTTTGGTATACAATTTTTATGGTTTATTCAACCAAAAGTTTCAATTTTTTGATATTCTATATCATATCACCATATCACATATCATATCATCAGTGGCGAAATGATATGGAATATCAACAATTAAGAACTTTTGGTTCGATAAACCGTAAAAATTTTATACCGCAAATAAATTAAGGTTCAATATCTCAAGAAATATCAATTTTCTCAAGTAGGTCTAAATAACCTTTTTTGTAGGAAATTAAATTTCCAACAAAACTTTCCTTTGCAATTTTTCGATAACGCTGATCATTTCAAAAATAACAGCAAAAAAACGAGATGTGTGGGTCAAAATCAACTTTAGTGACTCGCACCATCTCACCAGTGTAAATTACACTTATGCTGCTCAGGACACTTTTGAAAAACTTTCAATTCTGCGTAAATTGCGACCAAGGACAATATGATACCATAAAATGCCGCGGAGTTATAGCAATTTGAAGAAAAAAGTTTTTTATTTACGTGTATTTTAGATGGGAAATCTTTTCACGCGAAGGGCGAGTACTTAATATTAATATTAAGGGCTGCAACTTTCAGGGTAGTTTCTTTTAGACATGTGCAACAGCATTTTGGGTGGGGAGGGATGAAAATTAAAAAAAGTCGAAAAAAAAAATCGCCCTACTAATACATACATACATACACACACTCACACACACACACACACACACGTCCATCCATTTTTCCTAAATATGATTTCTCGATATTTTAGGACATTTTGAATGCATTGGCATAAGAATCTCGAAAAAAAAATGTTTTACGAAAACAAAGCTTCCTCTACAAGGAAGCAAAATGAGTTTTCCCTATTTTTTTTCATTTTATAAATGTTAATCTTCATCCGTAATTTCCGGGCTAGCTCACTTGGCCGACTTTAATTTACCGCATATGTGTAGGTATCTACTTTATAAGCCCGCGCGCAAATTATGCTCTCTATCAGAGGAAAAAAAAAATAGTAAAAAATTGGCTACACCAGGAGAGACTATTTCATCCGCAGAGTTTTCAGTTGCTCCCTCTTTATTTTTTCGGATATATATATATATATATATATATATGTAATACCCAACCGGTAGTCGGCCACTTGAAAAATTCACATGTGCACTTGGTCTCTCTCCTCTCCTTCTATTTCTCTCTCCTTCGCCTCTCGTTCGGGCTTTCCCTACTTTTCACATACGTGGGACCAACATATCGGCAACTGTGGCCACTTCTACCCCCGCAGTACGTTCGAGCACGAGCTACTTTATTCGGAGGGCCGAGAAAAAAAGGCTCGCCTCCACTCTCGTATGTATACGAGGCCGTGACCAATGGAAGTTTACAGCGTTGGATCTACGATTCTGCATTATTGAGGGATCCCACGAATCCCACAATTCTGGTTGCGAGCAACAAATAACGTTCGGCCCGAACCGTTGCGAATCCAACCTAAACCTCCTGGTTCTTTAATGGCGTCGGTATAAGACCTAACCTCGTTTTATGTTAAGCCTGGAATTGAACGAACGCAATTCCAGATAACTCGAAGAAAAAAACGTTCTGCAATGACAAAGCTTTTACATCAAGAGGATCGAATTTTTTTGTTATGATTTTTGCGGTTTTTATGATTATTAATCATTTTAGTATTGTTTATATTGTTATAATGATGCAGGGAATAGATTGCAGACGAAGAGAGAGGTCGAAATTATTTCTTTAAGGGTTCATAGTTAGTCAGGGGCTGAAAATGGTACATTACATCACGAGGGCGTAAAAACATTTTCTGACGACTGTGTGATGTACGATATTTTATATCACGAGGTGCAATATGGACGTTTTCACGTCCGCTTGCGGACGTAAAAGCGTCTATTATTGTACTGAGTGATATAATAGTATATTACGATACTAGTGCGATGAAACTTTTTCTGACGAGTGTGAGCCAAAGGTTCATGCTGCAATCACACGAGTTGAGAAAAAGTTTCTCGCACTAGTATAGTCCGAAATTTTATTGTACGAGTGCGCAAAGTGGCACTTTGCGCACGGAGTGCAATAAAAGCCTTTTTTTAAGTCGTCTTTAATAACAGGCCTACAGGAATGATTTATAATGATTTTTATGATTATTCATCACTCAAGTATTGTTTATATTGTTACAATGATGCAGTGCATAGATTGTAGAATAAGGGAGAGATTGAAATTGTTTCTTAAGGGTTTATATCTGGCCAGAGAGGTGGAAGAGCTTTTTCACTTGGAAATCATCTTTAATGGCAAGATGACAGGAATCATTATGATTTTTTTGTTATTATTCTTCATTTGAGTATTGTTTATATCGTTACAATGACAAAGTAGACTTCAAGAGAAAAGAGAGCTCGAAATTGTTTATTTAAGGGTTTATATCTAGTCAAAAGGGTTAAAAAAACGTTTTTGTAAAAATTCTCAAAAAATTCTCTTAACTCGATAAATTTTGTTCCGATATTTTTTTAAAAGCAATTTTTTCAAAAGTTATTTTCTGATTCTCGCAATTATATGGGTCGTTCCATGTCAAATCGACCAAGAGCTGGAATCGACCCCTTTCAATTTCGATTAAATTTGGTCAGAAGTTTTCGTTTTTAATGAAACGAAGTTCTACCAAAGGAAAAAAAATTAAAAATTTTTTTTTTCGAAAGTTATGCAAGATTCAAAATTTCACAATTTTTCAAATATTTCAAGTTTATTTTTGAAATATCTCGAAAACTATTATAGCTACGAAAAATCATTCTGAATCCGTCTTAAAAAGTACCCTCAGGGCTACGAAAAAAGAAATATTCCGAAAAAAAAAATTGAAAAATGATGAATTTGGAGAATTTTGGAAAAATCGTGAAAATTCAATTTCCGTATTAAATTTTTTGTTCCATTTTTTTATATAATACCTTATACTGATCTTAAAAGATCCTGAAATTTTCAGGATGGTGTTTTTTTTGTTTCAAAAATATAAATTTTGGAATTTAAATTTAAAAATAAAAATTGTTTACCCATACATAAATTAAGATCTTAAAATCTATAAACACGGTTTCTACAAATCAAAATATAATTTTTGTATTGGATAAAGAATGAAAAATAAAAAAAACGATTTTACTCGTTGAACCATGCTCCGCAATTTTCTTTGAATACCCACCTTTTTTGAAATTCAAAGATCGGCAGATGTTAAGGATGTTGAGTCCCAAATCGCAAATGATGAGAAAATTCTGAAAATTTGCCCTGTTTTTGGATGAATTATTTAAGAGGTAGTGTAAAAATTGCACGACGATTAGGAAGCTCGTTATCGAACAATTAACATTAACAAATTAAAATAAATTAAACATAGTCTTATGGAAACTGATATAACTTTGCGATAAGTTTTTTTTCGACCTCTCAATTTTTTAATATCTACACTATATTGAAAGCAACGGAAACAAAACGAAGTTTATTGATAAATATTTTTTTCATTTGTTTAAAAAAATTGTTCTTAACAAAATGTTAATATTTTAATAACGAACTTCCTAATCGTCGTGAAATTTTTACACGAAGTCTTAAATACTTCACACAAAGACATACCAAATTTCAGAATTTTCTCATCATTTTTCATTTTAACCCTTAAGGAGGTTGAAGTAATGATGCTAGAATTCTGAAAATTTAATATGTTTTTACATGAAGTATTCAGGAGGTCGTGTAAAAATTTCACGACCATTAAGAAGCTATTTATTGAACAATTAACATTAAAACATTTCATAGGGACTCAACATCCCCAACATCGTCATGATCGTACGACTTTTATTATCGAACGTCGAATGATGTACGATCTCGAGGGACGGCGATGGAAAACGGCAGTATAGAAAACCACACATCGTCACTGAGCCGGTTAATGTTTTATCGCATTCGACACCCCGGATTCTAACCCCAGAGGGGTGATATGAGTCACCGCGAAGGGTGGGGGTCGAAGAGTCGACTAACCAATATTTCGAACGGCCGAAATCCCGCGTTTCACGATTACGAGCGTTCGAATAACGAAGCGCCGAAATCCCGAACGCCAGAAAAGCGAAAGCAGAGGGGGCCGCCCCATGCGTAAGAGAGAGAGAGATGCGCCTCCTCTCTCTCTTACGCATGGGGCAGCTCTCTCGACTTTCTCTTTTCTGGCGATCGGGATTTCGGCGCTTCGTTATTCTAACGCTCGTAATCGTAAAATTCGGGATTTCAGCCGTTCGAAATATTTGTTAGTCGACTCTTCGACCCCCACCCACCGCGAAACGTCCGGTTTTTTGCCAAACCTCCCTCAGCACCGATCATAACAGACCGTCTCGCCGTGGTTTGGTCGCGCAGTATTCGAGGGAAAATGTTAATCGGTGGGCTCGGATTTGGCGAGAAGCCAAAGATCTCGAGGACCCTTTCACACTTTCATGCTGAACATTTCTCTCCCTCTCTCTCTCACTCTCTCTATCCCTCTGTTTTGCATTTCGCTTCCTCTTCGCCCGATCTTCCATTTATTCACACTAATCCCTGCTTCCAGTCTTAAACATCGCGTTTATTAGTGCGCAAATTTATCGAGAACTCTGAACCTTCAGTGTGGAAACTTAAGTCATGCAAATCACCCAAAAACAAATTTTGAAATAATAATCTTTCCCCACTTTTCTTACCCTCAAACTAACTTCAAGGCGGCATTCTGGTCCAAAGACATACATTTTGTGCGTTTTGTCGCGCTCGATAAAAAAAAAACAAAAAATATTTTTACCATTCTTTTTTTACAACATATTTATTAATATTTAATTTATTCAATTCATTTATTAATATCTTAAAGGTTTAACCTTCAATGTTATGAAACAAAATTGATTTTTTCAAAATTCTGGACCTCAATACGTAAACATTGACTTGACTTTCGAACACAATTGACTATATTTTGGATATAATTTTTATATATTTATATTTCTATAATTATTATATAATTTAATAATATATTTATAATTTTGAATATACTTTTTTATTCCCAAAAGACCAAAAACGTTTTCCATTCACATCCAATTATAAAGTTACAATTTTCATAGTCACACCCTTTTAATTATAAATTTAATTATTGTAATTATGACTAAATAATTGAACATATTGGTATTGAAATTAATTACAACTTTAATTATAATTAAGGAAAATTTCATGTTTATTTTCCAATAATGTCTCTGTCAAAGTCACGCGTGACTGATCCATATTTCGCGTTCAAATTTAATTTCAAGATCCGAATGAATATATATGTGTATATTAGGGTGGGTCAACTAAAATGACTAATTTTTTTTCCCCTCGATATAATGAAAAATGTTTGGCGTCTCAAAAAAAACCTCTGTAAGTATTAGCCCTTCATATCTAAATTAAGAGGTCCCTCATCGCAAATTTTTATTTCCCATTTAAATAACATCGGATTTTTTTTTTTAACTTTGGAATTTTATTAGACTTTAACCGTTGAGGTTAGGAGAGTTTTTTTAGCACATTTTCGTAGAACATTTGATGCTCTACAAAAAAGCTATCTTACGTTTAATCGATAAAACTAACCGTTAAAAAAATTTCAAAGTGAAAAAAAAAAATTCCTATGTTATTTCAATGGGAAATAAAAATTTGCGATGAGGGACCTCTTCGTTTAAATATAAAGGGCTAATACTTGCAGAGGGTTTTTTTGAGATGCCAAACAGTACATTTTTCATTATATCGAGGAAAAAAAAATTGCTCATTTTTTTTGACCCACCCTAGTGTATGTATTAATACGAAGACCGAAAGAATGCCAAAGCTCGCTTTGTCTTTCGTGTACGACGCGAGCATAATGGAAGATTTAATTATGTGCCCGTTGTTTAAATTGAAGTGGAAAACAAGAGGGGGCGACGTGAATGACAATCAAATGAAGCGCTCGATGAGTCGTAGATTGCCACGACTCATCGAGCGTTAAATGCTCATTGTTCCGTGTGAATGGAAATGTTTTTTTCTCCCTTCACTCTTCTCGTTCCAGAAAGATATCACCAACGAAAATAAAGCGATAATGAAAGGAAAAGAGAGAAGAGAAAAAAACGAGAAAAGTTCTCGTGAGTGCACTCTTTAAAACTTCAATGCTGTAGGATTGAGATGATGACGGATAGTCGAGAAAATGAAATCGCAAAGGCAATAGCGAGTTGTCCACGAGAAATCGTGATAAAAAAAACGAATTTTTTGAAAAAAATCGAAGTACCCAAACAATTTGAAAAATCGTGTTTTAGCTTCAAAATGAAGAAAAAAACAGTTGAATTAGCCATGAATAATTTTGTGAATAAAATTGACGGAAAGTTCATTAAAAAACGCACAATTTCAAAAAAAAATCTTTCAAATCGGAGCAATTCTCACCAAGTTATGGCTATTTGAAAAAAAAATCAGCAAAATTTTCAAAAATTTGTATCTCATGATTGGCTGGACAAAAATTTTTTTAAAAAATTAGGGATATCTTTTGCAATAAGTATAAAAAGATAGCCAAATATTATTTAAATCGAAGTTGCAAAATTTGACGGTAGGACGAGTTGGCATGGAATGCCCCATATATGAAGTAAAATGAATTTCCGGCCGCACCCCTCGAGAATGACATTTCAAAATTCACTGTGAAAGTGCCGCGCATCCCTTTCTACTTTACTAGATCGTAAAGTAGTCATCGCGATGGCGCTTCCAATGCCATATATATTAAGGGGAATGTGGGGCAAAATGGACACCACTAAAAACTTTTTTTTTTAATTCAAGTAAATGAGGAACAACGATAGAAAATGTATGATTTCCCTTATTCCAGGGTCTTTCGCATCAATCTGAAATTCCAGATTCCTGGACCAAGCTATTTGTGCGAATTAAGGCAATTAAATCATCCTCGAAATTCAATTTTAATCATAGTTGCGTTACTTAATGGTTTGGTTACGATTTTAGATGTAGCAGATTTGACGCAAGTACCTTATTTCTTATCGTCCTCGAAAAATTAAAGTAGTTTAGTGAAAAAAAGGTTATTGTAATACTATTAGAGTCATTTGGAAGTGTTTTTTTTGTAATGCGATCAGCATGACAATTTTTTTTCGATTTTTACACCCCTTGAAAAAAAGTTCATTACATTTAGCATTGTTTCATTCGTTTAATTGTTCTTCGATAATTTGGGAGGGCAGCCTATTTACCGCCTGGTGGCCATTCTGCCCCACGTTCCCTTATATGTATTCATGTATCTATACATATATATATATTAGGGTGATTTTTTTCGACTTTTTTTTTCTTTCATTCCCCACCCGAAAGTTTGTTGTATATGTCTGAAAAAAAATTCCCTGAAAGTTACAGCCCTTAATTTTAATATTAAATTCTTTTCCTTCGCGTAATAAGTTTTTCCACCTAAAGTATACGTAAATGAAAAACTTTTTTCGTCAAAATTTTACCACTCCGCGGTTTCTTATGCTATCACATTGATTTTGGTCGCAATTTACGGAGAATTGAACGATCTTTAAAAGTGTCCAAACAGCGTAAGTGTAACTTACACTGGTGAGATGGTATGGGTCCCGAAAGTTGATTTTTACGAAAAATTCTCGATTTTTTGCTGTTATCTCCGAAATGATTAACTTAACCGAAAAGTCGTGAATATAAATTTTGTTGGAAATTTAATTTCCTACAAAAGAAGTCCTTTAGACCTAACTGCTAAAATTAATATTTCTTGAGATATTGAACCTTAACTTATTTATGGTATAAAATTTGTATAGTTTATCGAACCAAAAGTTTTAAATTGTTGATATTCCATATCATATCACCATATTACATATCATATCACGAGTGGTGATATGATATGGAATATCAACAATTTGAAACTTGTGGTTCGATAATCCATAAAAAATTTCATCTCACAAATAAGTTCTGGTTCAATATCTCAAGAAATATTGATTTTAGCAATTAGGTGTTAAGGACCTTTTTTGTAGGAAATTGAATTTCCAGAAAAATTTTCTTTTATATTTTTTCGGTAAAGTTAATCATTTTGGAGATAACATCGAAAAAACGAGAATTGTAGGTAAAAATCAACTTTAGTGACATCGTACCATCTCACCAGTGTAAGTTACACTTACGCTGTTGAAGACACTTTTAAAGATCGTTCAATTCTGCGTCAATTGCGACCAAAATCGATGCGATAGCATAAAAAACTGTGGAGTGGTAAAATTTTGAAGAAAAAAATTTTGTGTATTTTAGATCGAAAAACTTATCACGGGAAGGGAAAGTACTTAATATTAATATTAAGGGATGTAACTTTCAGGGAATTTTCTTTCAGACATATGCAACAAAATTTCGGGTGGGGAGTGAAAGAAATAAAAAAAAGTCGAAAAAAACCACCCTAATATATTCATATATTCTTATAAGGACAAGACCGTAATACCTTCGAAGAATATACCCCGAAAGCTCATATAAATCCAGAGTTAATGGTAGGTTGTGCCATATTACAGTATGCTACAGAGTCAAAAATATCTTCGAGGGTGCAGGGCAAACTTGTACATTAAGCCCATTACAAACAGCCCCAAAAAATTTTACAACATGGAAAACTATTCTTCTTGTAAAATGATTAAAAAGACATTGAAAGGGAAGAGTTTAATATACGACCGGAAGTCAGATGTTGTGAAATTATTTGGATTGTCAATTTAAAATAATCGATTACGAACGGAGCGAAACTTTTGACAGATAACAAATACGAATAGTGTCCTCTTAAGAGTTTTTTAAGCTCATTTGCTGGAAAATATTTTCAAATTTTCGAAATTATTAATTAAGAGTCAATTTTTGTCGAATAAGGAAGGAGAATAATTAATTAATAGAAAGGCCATTTATTAGACCGTCATTTGACCGAAATTCATACGATGTAAATTTGTAATTGGCAAAATTTTGATTTGCAGAAAATCGAAAGTTGATATTTCTGAATTAAGAAAGTCGCGAGCAGCGAATATTTTTAGCACACGATTTTATCAAAAAGAAATATGGTGAGTATTTTCTTTTGACTTAACAATAACTATTTCCTTCAATTTATAATTAATGCAATTTTTTTTCAACGTCATTTGCTTTTATTCAAAATATATTTTTTGTTTTTCAAGCATTGAGTAATTAAATTTAGCACTTGATCGATTTTCCTCGCAAATTCTGTATTATTTTTATTAGCTCAATATCGAAAAAACTCGTTTTTCATCTTTAACGATGTGACATGCATTTGATGCAATTGGCTGGGAACGATGAAATGGCGACGATATTGCAAGGTACTCTAATCAATCAATGAGGAGGGTTGAGTTTTACCCTCCCCATTCCTCAATCGGCTCCTGCTAATTCAAACAATATCATAATGAAGTTAGCGCCATCGAACGATTATAATTATCCTAAAAGGGTAATATCGAACGAAAATTAATTAATTTTTAATAATGAACATTTAATAATTTAATTTATTCTTATTTATTATTATTATTATTATTATTATTATTATTAATTATTATTTATTATTAATAATTAATATTTAATAATTTAATTCAATATTTAATTTAATGAATTAATTAATTTTTTTACTATTGTAAAAGAATTATTAAAAATTATTATATTATGGTAAAACCTTACCAGCTTATAAATTATTTCATTTTCTTTTTTTTCTCGAGTTTTTTTTTTATTGTCAAAATATTAATATTTTGTATGAAAATTGTAAAAGTATGTTATATTTTTTTTTATGGAAAAATTATGGTGGAAAAAGCTGCACATGTAGATTTTAACCTCTTACTCGAATATTTCCATCGTTCGAGGGTTGAGAGCCTCCCCCATTCGTCCCGATATCCGCAGCGATTCAATTATACGAATCGTTCGATCGCGCTCGTGGATTTTTTTTTCTCGTCGAATAAATTTTTTCAACTGGAAAACGCGCCTTATTGTTGGCATCGCGTCGAAAAAAGACGCTGCTCGGGTAGAAGGTTAGCTTGAAAGAAGGAAAAGAAAAATTTCCTCCCTCGTGATCCCGCTCACCCTTTCCTCTTCCCTCATTTCTCGACTTGTTCTCGCCACGCGTCAATAAATATATCCAATTTGCAAGTGCACAACCCTCGCGCATTGCGCCACATATTGGCCTCGCACGTGAAGCACACATATATATACAATATATATGAGGCATTCCACGTCAAGTCGACCACCTCATTTTTTTAAATCACCAAAAATCTCATACGAATTTTTATAAAGTAGTTCTAACTGTCAAGAAAATTCGTGTTTTTTTAAAGATTTTTATATTACACATTTTAGCCGGAAAAAAATACAAAAAATTTTCGTGTTCCATTTTGTAACTCGAAAATTATTCATCGTACGAAAAAAAAAGTACAACATGAAATTCAGGATTTTCAACGTACTTTTTACTGAAATTTTTTACGAACTCCTCCGAAAGCTCTATATGCCATTTCCGGGGCAAATAATGTTTCGTTTTTTTTTTCTCAGAATTGAGATCTCCGATTTGTCTGTAGTTCTAACAGTTTTTTACTTGATATATTTACAGACTATAAAAAAATTGGCTTAGCGGAGAATCCATTCCTTCCCATGCGTTTTTTATCCCAAATGAATACACAAATTTCTCTGTGCATTAACAGGGTTGAGACAATCTATGGATATTTTCTAAAGCCCGCATTTTTGTTTATTTTTTGTACTTTTTCAATTTTTTAAACTTTGTTCATTTTTATTTTTTAACATATCTTTTTGTACATTTTAATAAACTTTATCAATGGACCCATGGACACCGATAAAGTCTATTCAAATTAAAGTAAAAGGCTACTCACGTCTCTCGATTGCAAAAAAAAATCAATTTGCCCTCTTTGGATACACCGACGTTTCTATGGCCAATGAGTACTTTTTTAGTTCGATTTGGGCATGATTTTTGCGAATGAAGCAATGATCCTGCTTTGTTCCTGGAATCATCTGCACAGTATCAAAACGAGATTATTTTATTATTTTTCCCTGTCTACGATTAATAATGATAAAATATCAATATCTACACTATTTCGTTAAATCACTCTATAATAATAGATTGTATCAATAAAAAAGCATTTGAAATAATGGATTCTCCACTACGCCAATTTTTTTATAGTCTGTAAATATATCAAGTAAAAAACTGTTAGAACTATGGACAAATCGAAGATGTCAATTCTGAGAAAAAAAAAATCAAAACATTATTTGCTCCGAAAATGGCGTATGGAGCTTTCGGAGGAGTTTGTAAAAAATTTCAGTGAAAAGCACGTTGAAAATCCTAAATTTTATGTTCTACTTTTTTTTTCGTAAGATGAATAATTTTCGAGTTACAAAATGGGACAAACAAATTTTTTGTATTTTTTTCCAGCTGAAAAATGTAATTTAAAAATCTGAAAAAAATCACAAATTTTCTTGATAGTTAGCACTAATTTCTAAAAATTTGTATGCTATTTTTGGCGATTTCAAAAAATGGGGTGGCTGACTTGACGTGGAATGCCTCATATGTAAACCATGAATATCCGCGAGAAATATCCATGAGGGAGACGCGAGAGCGTCGTTTCCGTTTGCGTACTAATTATTTCGCCAAACGATTCCGCACCAAACGAGTAAACGCTAATTGATATTTCAGACCTCGACGATCAAACGTTCATATATGTATATAATCATAATACATCGCAATAACTATATACATGAATATATACACAATATTATATATGGGGTTCCACGTGTTAAATCAACCAACGTCTCCCTCTGATTTATTCCAGGATTTTTTAACGCCTCAAGAGTAACCAACCAATAGAGATTTTACATTTGTTTTTTTTTTTTTTAAGCCTTTATAGGAAAAAAAAATCTTGAAAAACTTTTTAATTAATAGACAGTTTGCATCCAGCATGACATAATATTATTATTGAATAAAAATAAAAAATTGCACGATTTTGAGCATCATTTTTATTGCTCTTTTTATTCAGATTTCTAAATTCGTAAGTTTTTAGTGATTCCTTTTTTTCTTAAAGATCTGATAATGATTTTTTTAGAATTAAGTTTGGTTACATGTACTGATTTCATCGTGCAAAATATCGCGAGTCGAATTCAAGAGAGGAGAGGTGAAATGTTGTTTTAATTGACATCGAATTCCCAATATATGATGGAGAGTGGAACTTGTAAAGCAGATGTGAAGCAGTATAAATCATTTTCTATTCTAGATATATATATATATATTCTATTCTACAGACTCATATATATTTATATATGGGGAATTCCATGTCAAATCAACCGAAAAAAGGACAACAAATAATTTTAAAATATTAAAATCTATGAAATTTTTCACTTTTTTCCAGGAAACTCATCGTTTTCAAGAAGTTGGCCATTTTCAATTTTTTTTTCACTCGAAAAATCCTTTGATCAATTTTAGAAAAAATGCCGCCCAACATGAAGTGGGCCGACATTGCCTTCTATTTTTTTTATCGATTGAAAAAAAAAATCCCAGCTGAGCTTATTTTACAAAACTCCACTCCGGAAATTTTTGAGGATTTATTCCTCGAAAAAATTTTGATTTTATTTCAAAAAAGTGAAAAAAAGTAGAAGGAAATGTCGGCCCACTTCACGTTGAGAGGATTTTTTTCTGGAATTGATCAAAGTATTTTTTGAGTGAAAAAAAAAATTGAAAAGGCCAACTTCGAAAAAAAGCTGATTTTTCTCGAAAAAGTGAAAAATTTCATAGATTTTAATATCTTACCATTTTTTTGTTTTTTTCCCGGAATTTACATATAAAGACGAAATTTTTTGAAAAAACGTCCCAATCGGTCAATTTTTGAAGAAGTTATAGCTATTTAAGAAATTTGAAAATTTCCTGACAAATGTTTTTAATGGGGTAGAAAAAGACAAAAAAAATTCAGCGAAATCGAAAGGGGTCGGTTTCAAAAGTGGTCAATTTGACATGGAATGACCCATATATATAAATACGCAATAAGAGAACACATTTCATCGTCTTTATTGCTATTACTATACAGCCAAAAGCGTTATACAGCCTGGTGCGCCCCAACTAATGGTGCATGATGGTATAGAGACGATTGTTTTTGGCCAAATGGTTAAGCGATGCGCTATGCCCTGAAATTTAGCCATCAGGTACCGAGTATTTAACATTGATGAATCCGAAAATCCATTGAAAAAGTTTCTTTTCGACATTTTTTTTTTTCAATATGTAGTTCTTTGTTTTTATTGTTTTTTGGTATGAACAAAACGATAAACTGAAAAAAATGGTCCACTAAATACGTATTAGTTTAAAGAACCACCACATTTTATAATAATCCTAACTGAAAATATGCTAACCTCAATTATAAGATTTGTAACTAACTTGATAATAATTGAGTAACAGCGTTCTTAGTTAAAGTTCTCTTTTTCTTTTATAGTTGTGATTAAAATATTTTTGGTCAATGTTACCATAAAAGCTAGAGACTCCAAGCTACCATAATTCATGCAAGATTAGTATGTCATTATAGAAGGGTTAACCACAACTTTTTATAACTATTCTGATATTATAAACAATACGACCAACTAACAGGAATGGGTAACTATATTCATAGTAGTTAAGAAACCCTCACATTTCATGGTAACCCTAACTAAATACATGCTGACCACAATTATAAGACTTGTAACTAACTTCACAATAATCAAGTAACCACGTTCTTAGTTAAAGTTCCTCTTTCCTCTTATAGTTGTGATTTACATATTTTTGGTCAAGGTTACTTTACAATCTAGGGACTCCAAGTTACTATAATGCAACCTAGATCGGTGTCTGCCATTATTGTATAGTTAACCACAATTTTTAATAATTATTCTGATATTATAAACAATACGATCAACTGAAAGAAATGGGTTACTATATTTATAGTAGTCTAAAAAACCCTCACATTTTATGGTAAGCCTAACTAAACATATGCTAACCACAATTATAAGACTTGTAACTAACTTGTTAATAATTCTGTAACCACGTTCTTAGTTAAAATTCTTCTTTCCTTTTATAGTTGTGATCGACATATTTTTGGTCAATGTTACCATAAAATCTAGAGACTCCAAGCTGCCAAAATTCATACTAGATTGGAAGGTCATTATAGTTTGGTTAACCACAGTTTTTAATAATTATTCTGATATTATAAACAATACGATCAACTGATTGAAATTAGTTACAATATTCATAGTCATTAAGAAACCCTCACATTTCATGGTAACCTTAACTAAACACACGCTAACCACAAATATAAAACTTGTAACTAACTTGACAATAATCAAGTAACCACATTCTTAGTTAAAGTTCTTCTTTCCTCTTATAGCTGGGATTGGCATATTTTTGGTCAAGGTTACATTACAATCTAGGGACTCCAAGTTACTATAATGCAACCCAGATCGGTGTCTGCCATTATTGTATAGTTAACCACAATTTTTAATAATTATTCTAATATTATAAACAATATGGTCAACTGAACGAAATGGGTTACGATATTCATAGTAGTCAAGAAACCCTCACATTTCATGGTAACCCTAACTAAACACATGCTAACCACAATTATAAGACTTGTAACTAACTTGACATTAATCAAGTAACCACGTTCTTAGTTAAAGTTCTTCTTTCCTCTTATAGTTGTGATTATTGTATGGTTAACCACAACGCTTAATAATTATTCTGATATTATTAACAATACGATGAACTAGAAGAAATGGGTTACTATATACATAGTAGTTGAAGGAACCCTCACATTTTATGGCAACCCTAACTAAACAAAGGCTAACCACAATTATAAGACTTGTAACTAACTCTAGTAACCACGTACTTAATCCAGTAACCACGTACTTAGTTAAAGTTCTCTTTTCTACTTATAGTTATGATTGCGGTATCTTTTAGTCAAGGTTACTATAAAATCTGGAAATTCCAAGCTTCCATAATTCATGCTAGATTGGTACAAGTCATTATATTCCAGTTAACCACGATTTTTTACATCGAACGGTCATGTTTCATCCGCGCAGTACGTGTCCGTGACTCCATCGTTAACGCTTCCACACTGTTCAATCCACCGTTTTCGCAAATCCAAAAATCAATACCGCTGAATACACGATGACCCACAGCAGGTGAACCATGTGTGTATACATATACACATGCACATATATATTGATGGATGGGTAAACGCTGAAAGAGCTGAATCGGAGATATGATTGGGAGACCAGATAGAGCACGGATCTATGGAATTCAAGGATTTCAACGGAATTCAGATAGAAAGAGACAAGGGAGGTGCAGAAAGTGAGGAAGTTCCCTGGAAGGCTTATCTGGATAGATTCATGGAGAGAGAAAGAGAAAGGGAGGAAGAAAGGGAAGGAGTGAGAGAGGAGAGAGAGATGAAGAGAGAGACAGGATGGTCATTCAGTGGGAAATCCGGATGGAGTTTATGTAAACCTTAATGAAAGTAGGGGAGAAAACTACCCTTGGTCGTTTTAACACACATTCGAGCTTGAGTTTCGTAAATACATAATCAAGTAAACGAGAGCCTGTAGCCATTTGTTTAACGTCCGAAATACCGCAAGTAAATGGCAAAAGTATATGGGCTTTTGAGATAACGCGAAATCGGATAATTTGGTTATCATATACGATGCGGTCATGGTCAGGAGGAAGCCGCCGGTAAAATCTGATAATAACGTGTGTGCACCTGCATCGATGAAATAGAAGATGCATATAGGATGTGCAATCCAAATCCTCAGTGAATATCAAAGCTCTCCTGGAAAGGGGGGGGGGGGGGGGTTGTAAACTCATTGTTCCAACGTGAAATCCATATTGAAAGACTACTGTCATATCCGGTCACTGAAACCCAGGCGCAATTCATAGAAAGCCCACGGTGGAATTTATTGTCGATGAATACGAATTCCCGCCCTCACGGATTCTGACCCTTTATATTTTGATGTATATATATATATATATATATATATATATATATATATATATATATATATATATATATATATTAGGGCGCTTTTTTCGACTTTTTTTATTTCTTCCACTCCCCACCCGAAATTTTGTTGCATATGTCTGAAAAAAATTCCCTGAAAGTTACAGCCCTTAATATTAATATTGAGTACTTTCCCTTCGCGCGATAAGTTTTTCCAGCGAAAATACACGTAAATGAAAAACTATTTTCTTCAAAATTTTGACCACTCCGCGGTTTTTTATGCGATCGCATTGATTTTGGTTGCAATTTACGCAGAATTGAATGATATTTGAAAGTGTCTTCACAGCGCAAGTGTAACTTACACTCGAGAGATAGTACGAGGTCACTAAAGTTGATTTTTACCCAGAATTCTCGTTTTTTCGCTGTTATCTCCGATATTATTAACTTAAGCGAAAAAATGTAAAGGAAAATTTTTCTGGAAATTCAATTTCCTACAAAAAAGGTCCTTCAAACTTAATCGCTAAAATTAATATTTCTTGAGATATTGAACCTTAACTTATTTGTGGTATGCAAATCTTTATGAATTTTCGCAGCAAAAATTTCAAATTGTTGATATTCCATATCATATCACCACTGGTGATATGATATGTGATATGGTGATATGATATGGAATATCAACAATTCAAAACTTTTGGTTCGATAAAGTGTACAAATTTTATACCATGAATAAGTTAAGGTTCAATATCTCAAAAAATATTAATTTTAGCAGTTTGGTCCAAAGGACCTTTTTTGTAGGAAACTAAATTTTCAACAAAATTTTTTTTTATGATTTTTCGGTTAAGTTAATAATTTCGGAGATAACAGCAAAAAATCGAGAATTTTGGGTAAAAATCAACTTTAGGGACCCGTACCATCTCACCAGTGTAAGTTACACTTACGCTGTTTGATACACTTATAAAGATCATTCAATTCTACGTAAATTGCGACCAAAATCAATGCGATAGCATAAAAAACCGCGGAGTGGTAAAATTTTGAAGAAAAAAATTTTTCATTTGAGTGTATTTTAGATGGAAAAACTTATCACGCGAAGGAAAAGTACTTAATATTAATATTGAGAGCTGTAACTTTCAAGGAATTCTCTTTAAGACATGTGCAACGAAATTTCGGGTGAGGAATGGAAGGAAAAAAAAAGTCAAAAAAAATCACCCTAATATATATATCTCAATAATGAGGCGAAATAAAATTGCGTGTATTTTAATCAATTTTCAATTATAGGAGACATTGATTTTCATAATATTTCTATCAAAATATTCGATTAATCTATAATCGTCAGATCATTTTGGTGGACTTTCATTATCGCTGCCTTCAACATAATTTTAATTTTGTGGGAGTCAAGTCAAGTATCAAGTTAATTCAAATGAAGAATTAAATGGCTAACTTACTTTTTTACAGAGTTGCCATTTTCAAGGTTTCACCAAGGTCAAATTTTCGGCTGGTGGAAACACAAATGTTTGACAGCTGCATCGTTTTGTACGTACAAAAATAAACAAATTTTGACTGAAATGTTTTTTGACTTGATCAATGTGAGTGTCCATTAAAAAAGTTGACCTCTACATCACCTTGAAAACTTCAACTCACTAAAAATTAACTGAGCCGTCTAATTCTTCATTTTAATGGATTCGGATGCTTCTCTAAGGGTTTTCTGGTTTTCTGCGTGAAAATCGAGTCGTTTCAGTGTCCCAAATGAAATGGGACACCCTGTATAAAGACATATCTGGGCACAGCCACAGCTACGAGAGTTTATATTTGGAAGGCCTAAGTTTTCGCGTTTAAGGCCAGGTATGTAAACCCCAATACTGGGGGAGGTTAAGCACAGCTTTGAACTTTATGACCGTGCATCTGTATTCGTGGAGAGTTGGTCGAGTCACGTTTATCCAGGCGTTGAGATTGGTCAACGCCTCGCGCGTCCTCATTGAGGGAATACGCCGCTGTAACTCTCCGTTGGATAACGATTACATCGGTTGGGTCACGCGAAATTGTACGCGGCATTCATTTACGTGAATTTATACCGACACATTGCACGCAGAGCCTCGTTCATCCGATTAAGGGTCCTTTCTGCGATCCAACTTCGTTTACTGGAGATACGCCATTTGTCAGACTCGGTGCGATTTAATTAAAATATCTATCCAAAAACATCTGCCCGAGTCAATTTTCATTAAAAATTGAACAAAGGAGATTAGAAATGTGTTTTTTTTTAAATGGAATCGTTGGAGAAACTCGTGAAGGAGGAATAAGGGGATTTTTTTTTAATTGTTAAGGCCCTTTTTTTCATTCGAACAGGTTTTGAAAATAGTGATTATCAAAATTTTTGAAATCTGCTGCATACAGACTTAGACACTGCGATTACAAACACAAAAAAAATTTTTTAATCGACTCACAAGTTTTTGAGTGGTCACGGGAGACAATGTCGAAAAAGGTCATTATCAGAAAAATGCATTTTAATTTGCCCTCACTAAAGTGACTGTAGTTTAGTAAATTTTCAAAATATCAACTCGAAACTTTACCTGCATATTTTAGAAATCATATACTTCAAAGAAATACAAAAAAAAATCGAATTTCTCAATATTTACACTACCGGCGAAAAGTTTCCGGACAAAACTTCAAAAACGGTCTGGAACGTTTTTTTTATGCCATTTCGCCGGAAGTCAACGTAGACTAACTTAACAAGCGGCATATTTTGAAGGGGAAGAATATGGCTTCATTTCCTGTTTTTTTAATTATTTTTACAATTTTTTTTTAGATTTGGACTCTAATTTGAAAACAGCTGTTTTTCGCCTTTCCCCCTCTCTTCAAGTGCACCCATCTTCTAGAGAAATTTTTTTAAATACATTTTTATGATTGGATTCATAAAAAGAAAAGTTTGAGCTTCAATTTTCTTTTTTTTAAAACTTTGAGCGATTTTTTTTCCAAAGTTATTCTGTTTTTTGTGAAACAAGAGGAAATTTGAAAAATCCCGTATAACACGAAAACAAAGAGGATTCATGAAAAACTTCAAGAAAGCAAAAAGTTGCGTCTGTTTTTGTTGAGTGCAGAGAAATTTTGTCAGATTTTTTTCTCGAAATTTTTTTTTTCTTATTTTCTGGGTCGGAGCCCAGATCATTCAATTACCATAACTCGAGAACTATGAGATTATTGCTAAAATTTCAGAAGAGGAAAATTTCTTATTTTACCATTTTCAACACATTGAAATTTTTTTCAAATTTTTCTATAATTTTTTTTCCAGTCTCAACATGAAAAAACAAAATTTTGAAAAAAAAATCTGAAAAAATACCTCTGAACTCAACAAAAACAGACGCAACTTTTTGCTATCTTGAAATTTTTCATGAATCCTCTTTGTTTTCGTGTTATACGGGATTTTTCAAATTTCCTCTTTTTTCACAAAATACAGAATAACTTTGGAACGAAAAATGGCTCAAAGTTTTAAAAAAAAGGAAATTGAAGCTCAAACTTTTCCGTTCATGAATCCAATCGTGAAAATATATTTAAAAAAATTCCTGTAGAAGATGGGTGCACCTGAAGAGAGGGGAAAAGGTGAAAAACAGCTGTTTTCAAAATAGAGTCCAAATCTAAAAACAATTTGTAAAAATAATAAAAAAATCAGAAAATGAAGCCGAATTCTTCCTCTTAAAAATGCCGCTTGCTAAATTAGTCCCCGTTGACTTCCTGCAAAATGGCATAAAAAAACGTTGCGGACCTTTTTTGAAGTTTTGTCCGGAAACTTTTCGCTGGTAGCTTTTCCCCTCATGATTTCACCTCATCGACAAATTTTCCCTCCCGATCGCAGGAGCAATCCTTAATTAATCGTTACAAAAGAACGAGAAAAGTGCGTGCGCCACATTGCTGAAAGCTAAGGAAAAACTTCTGACTTTTCTTTTTTGGCCACAGAGAGAGAGAGAGATAGAGAGAGAGAGAGAGAGAGAGAGAGAGAGAGAGAGAGAGAGAGAGAGAACGAGGAAGAGATCGAGTCCTTTTGGTGGATGCAACCAGCCATTTCGATCTCGTGAAAGCTCGCAAGCGCGCTGCTTCCTGTGGAAGTGGATGCGCTACCTCGAGAACGCTTCGTATACACCTGACAAGGGGAACAAAAAAAGAAGGGGAAAAAAAGAGAAAGAAGAAGTGGAAGAAGGGAATGAAAAGACGAAGGGAGAGCCTCGAGCGCCGTTGAAGGATTTAGAGGGCCTGAAATGGAAGGGCGTCAACAACGCTCCTGAGAAACCCCCCCCCCCCCTCTCTCTCTCTCTCTCTCTCTCTCTCTCCCTCCCTCCCTCCCTCCCTCTCGCTCTCTCTCTCTCTCTCTCTCTCTCTCTCTCTCTCTCTCTCTCTCTCTCTCTCTCTCTTTTCTGCCTCTCTTTCCGTCAATGTAACGAGATTTCAGAAGCAGGAGCAACCAGCAGCGCCCATTCTTGCAGCGGGTGTGCACGTTCTCGCCTTCTCGCAGCTTCCATCTTGGATAAAAGTTACTTGTATACTTGGTACAGTTCCTCCTTCTTTCTCTCTTCCACCTTCTCTCTGCTGAATTCTCGCGGTACGAAGTACTAAGAAAATTGGAAATATCGTTGTTGCAAAAAAACTCGAAAGTGGCGCTCGCACGAGCTTCCAGTCTTATACCGAAAGAATGCGCTCTGAAAAGTTCGTTTCGACGAAAAAAAAAAACAAAGAACGAAGAGTCGAGATGAAAGAAATAACAACGTGCAAATTTGTAAATTGCACTTTACTTGCTCGGTGTTTTGTTTTTCACGAATGCGAGACGATTGCGGAGAATTTTTATTTAATATTGTGAATAAAAAATGATTGTAATAAATTAAACGATAAATAAATATATGAGGCATTCCGCACCGATTCGACCTGACCCTTCACCTCTTCGATTTTGTCCGCGATTTTTTTTTGTTTTGCAATACCTCTGAAGAGCATTCAGGATTTTTTTCAGATTTTTTTGGAGCCATTCGACTTGACTATAATTTTATAAACAAATTATTTTTAGCCCAAATTTAAAAATTTGAAAAAAATCGCAAATATCCCATTTTTTGTATAGAAAATGTCAAACGTTGAGCCAAAGTGGGCAGGGCTTTCCTTCTGTTTATAATAAGCTTTTTCGAAAAAAAAAAATTAAATTGGAGGAAGACCCTGAATTGAGTGGGCCGTTATCCAAACATTTTTGTACGATTTGAAGGTCCTTAAAAAAAATGTTTGGATAAGGGCCCACTCAATTCATGCGAAGGACCCAGGTCGAATCGACGTGGAATGCCCCATATACATAAATGAGAAATAATAAATGAATAAAACAAGTAAATAAAAATAAAATAACGAAAATGCAACGTGCAAATTTCAAATTTGCCATCATCTTATTTTTTGCAAATGAGTGACGATCTTCGTAGATAATTTTTAATATTGGAAAACAGAAATCATTACGATAAATAATATAAATAAAAAAATAATTGGAAATCCCTGAATTAAAAAAATACATTTGTACAATTATTTTTCCGAAAAATGTTGCAGATTAGATGGGAATATTTCTGGATAATTTGAAGCATGACAATGTCGAGAAAAAAATTTTGCAAGAACAAAACAAAACAAAAAACAAAAACAAAAATTGATGAGTGGATTGGAAGCTAAAATGAGTATTGTGCACGAATCCAATTAGCAAAAGAGGTTTGGCCGATGGACTGACCGATGAAAAACCGAGAATATGAAAATTTTAAAATGACCTTGTTAATTTTAACAACGACGAACGCGCTTGGCTTCACGAGCGTAATGATTTTACGCATTTTGCACACGCTTGACGACCGGAGAAACGAAATTTCATCCACATCAATTCGTCCAATTATAATGGCATAAAATGTTCCGACGTGGTGAGTGAACGCCGTATCGCGAAATTCCATCTATACGAATTTTTTTCTCGTTTCGAAATGTACCAAAAAAAAAACGCGAGGCAGAACGGCCTCGGCAAGGAAAATCGCTCGATTTTTCACTTTTCCGCGATTTTCGCAGTACCATCACATTTATATTACCATCGCGCGTGTTAAATTCTAAGGAAATGCGCATTTTTCAAATCCTCAATTCGCATCTCAAGCACTCCCATTAGCAGTAAAAAAAAAAAAGTCTCGATTCTACACAGTTTGAATATTTATCTCTAAAAGCTTCGCGGATTTCCTCGCAAAAAAAAGTTCCCAATAAACTCCGATTTTTCAATCCGAGGATTAATTTAATGGCATCGATGCAATAAAATGAAAAAAAATCAATGAATATCATCCTGATTCAATATGAATGAATGTCATTATTGGGTTGGCTGAAATAACATATTCTGGATCCCTAAAAATAATAGGATTAATTACATTTTATATTACATATAAGGAGAAATAAAATCATTGAAAATTCTAATAAACATTTTTATTTCGAATATGGATGAATTAAAATTTTATTTCTGCTAATTCTGAATGGATTATTTGAGCCTGTTTAATCAATAAATATTAAATTGATAATAATTACTCTTAAAATTGAAAAAAAGTAAAATTAAATGGAATAAAAATCGAATAAAAGTTAGCTTTTACTTGTCCTACAATTATTTGTCCTGTATAAGGGATCATTTTCATAAGTTTCCAAGATTTTATAAGCTTCCAAAATCCACAATTAAATTCTTGACTAATATAAATAAAAATACAACAAAAATATTTATGCTCCATTTATATGAATTAATCATAAAATGAAGAATAGCGTAAAAAAAGTTTGACAATTTTTTTACAGCCAAAACTAATTATTAAAAAATCGGGTTATTGTTATCTTATCAAGTATATATTCAACTGATTTTATAGCAATTTTTTTTTTATTATTTACAAAATGGTGACAAACTGAAATTTTTGTAATCCCCAATGCCTTTTTTTCCAAGCAGTTTTTAAAAGTAGTATTCATCAAAACTTTCGAAAACAGCTCCGTACAGATTTAGCCACCGCAATTACAAATATTAAAAACCCTGCTAATTGGAATTTGCACATTGCTTCCTCATCTTTATCCATAGTTTATATAGCTTCCTTTAACACACAGTAGCGATCAAATTTGACTTCCTCATGAAGGAAGCTTTGTTAACTATTGAAAAATATTAGTAATCAATGTGCAAATTCGATCGATTTTCCCCAAATTTGATAGCAAATAACATTAATAGCTATACTGGCTCTCCACAAAATTTCATTGCAATATCTAAAAAATTTCAAAAGTTATAGCGTTTACGCTTCTTTTATAAAAATTAAAAATTGGATAAAAATTTAATCATTCGATCGATTTTCGCCAAATTTAATAACGAACGTCCTCGATAGCTATATTAGCTCTGTGTAAAGTTTCAGTGCAATATCTTAAAAATTGCACAAGTCAGAGCGCTTACGCTATTTTTCAAAAAATTAAAAATTTCATAAAATTTTATTCCCTCGATGGCTTTTGGCCAAATTTGATAGCAAAACACCTCGATAGCTATATTAGCTCTGTGCAAAGTTTCAGTACAATATCTCAAAAATTGCACAAGTTAGAGCGTTTAGGCTATTTTTCAAAAAATTCAAAATTTCATAAAATTTTAATCCCTCGATGGATTTTCGCCAAATTCAATACCAAACAACCTTAATAGCTATACTAATTCTGTACAAAGTTTGAGTGCAATATCTTGAAAATTGCAGAGGTTAGAGCGTTTACGCCATTCTTGCAAAAACGAAAAAAGTCGATAAAATCGCAACACCCGTTATAATTAAAACAAAATTTTTTTTCATGATGAAGAGCAATTCATGCCCGACAAGTGTGCCAAATTTTAGCTTGATATCTCGAAGCGTTTTCGAGTTATTAATTATTTACATCTGAAACTCAGGATACATACACACACACAAACACACACACACACACATTCATCCGTACATTTTTTCTAAGTATGATTTCTCGATGTTTTAGAACATTTTGAACATATTGGCATAAAAATCGCGAAAAAAGAATTTCACGAAAACAAAGCTTCCTTTATGAAGAAGCAAGAAACAAAAAAAAATCAAATCAGCTCACAAATTTTCAAGTATTTGCTGGAACAATTTCGAAAAAAGTCATTTTGAGGACTCATCGCCTCCTCTCACTCAAGTCAAGCTAACTCGATCAATTCACAGAATTTTAACTCAAAATTTTAGCAACATATTTTTGAGAACCCAAACTTCGAAGAGATACAAAAAAAAATTATTTTGACAGAGGCTATCCTTAAAAAAAAGTCCCCGGTGTTCCTTTTTCCCTCCGCAAAAAAATTTTTCCCTGGGAGGCTATTTTCGTCCCTCACGAATGCGCTCGTTGGCATCGTCGTTATCGTCATTGCATTCCATATCAGTGAATCTCAAAATCCAGCGACGCTGGTCATAAAAGAGGAGGGGGGGGGGGGAAAGAGCAACCGCAACGATCCAGCGTCACGGTTTTTTTTGTGTCCTCTCTTCCGCGCATCGTCTCTGAATTCTCGTCAATTTGTACGACTAATTGATTAACGCGTCGTTGGAGCAGGTCATCGTTAACCGTTGGACAGTGGAAAAACCCCTCGTCGCGGCAACAAAGAGATTTTCACGGGCACATTGATGCGGCATCGGGGATCCGAATACGAGCGGGAAAAAGGCAAATCGTAAATTGTGTACACACACACACACACACACACACACACACACACACACACACACACTCGAATGCATGGAAAGCAGATGGAACGATCCAACGGAGCGCGAGTATAATATTTGACAGGGGAAAATTCGACGAGGCACTCTGGCGTATGCCCATAATATTTGTTGCCCGTATTTGCGCGAAAGCGTACTCTATAATACGAGAATACTGACAGAATGCTCTTTCCACAAATGTACTCTCTGCTTGCAAGCTCATCGACCGAAAAATGAAGTTTCATACAAATATATACCCTCATGTGTGTTCCTGTATTCATGCATGAGTCATTCCATGTCAAATCGACCAATAGTTGGAATCGACCCCCATCAATTTCAATGAAATTTGGTTAGAAGTTATCACAAAAAAAAACAAACGAAATTTTTTTTTTTTTCAAAACAAGCTTCTGTTGTTAATGAAAAGTAACTAAAAACTTAAAAATGAAGCTATTCCGATTGGAAATAAGTTCTCAAATAAAAGGGTGTTACACCCTCTTTTTTCTCTTGCTGTTAAAATGTAACACGCTTTTGTTTGAAAACTTATTTCCAATCGGAATAGCTTTATATTTAAGTTTTGTTATTTTTTATCAACAACTAATAAAAGCTTGTTTAAAAACAAAAAATTTTTCGCTTGTTTATTTTTTACTTTTTAGTATTTATGATGTTAAATAACTAGTTTAGTAATGTATATCTAGTTTCGCATAATTTTTTGCAAAAAAAATGTTTCGCAAAATTTTTTGCACAAAAATTATTTTGCAAAATTTGTTGGACAACATTATTTCACACAATTAGTTTGCAACATTTTTCTGCGAAATTTGTGCAAAAAAATGTTTTCAGAAATTTTTTTGGAAAAAGACTGTTGCCCAAAATTTTCGAAGAGAAATGTTGTAGATCAATTGCTTAAAACTATTTTGTAAACAAAATTTAGCAAAACAATTTTTTTGCAAACAATTTTGAGAAACATTTTTTTTACAAAAAATTATGCGAAACATTTTTCGTTGCAAAACAATTTTCAAGCAAATTTGTAATAAAAATTTTGCGAAACAATTTTTTTTGCAAAAAATTTGCAAATTTTTTGTGATAATATTGCATTGCCATCCGATTTACATATGCATGACAAATTTTTACTCAATCGGAAACCGGGAAGTGGGTCAAAATTAACTTACAAGATTTGATTACAGACAGACACCGGGACAAGTGAAAGTAAATAAAAGCTCTACCAAAGGAAAAAAATTAAAATTTTTTTTTTCGAAAGTTACGCTAAATTCCAAATTTGACGATTTTTCCAATTTTTCAAATTTATTTTTTAAGTATCTCAAAAATGATCATAGCCACAAAAAAATCGTTCTGGATTCATTTTGAAAAGTATACTTGGGACTGCGAAAAAAAAAAATTCGAAAAAAATTTTTGAAAAATGATGAATTTGGAGAATTTCGAATTTTTAAAAATCGTGAAAATCCACGATCAAGATTAAATTATTTGTTCAATTTTTTAAAATATACTACCTTGTACTGGGCTTAAAAGATCCTGAAACTTTCAGAATTGCGTTTTTTGTTTTTTCAAAAATATGAATTTTTGAATTTTGGTAAAAAAATTTTTTTTGTCTTCTAAGTTAAGTAAAGTTGAGCAATCATGTAATTTTTACTACTCAAGATGACAAAATTACCTGCTTGCTCAACTTTACTTAACTCAGAGGTAAAAAAAAAATAGATTTTATTTACCAAAATTTAAAAATTCATATTTTGGAAAAAAAACGAAATTCTGAAAATTTCAGGATCTTTTAAGTACAAGGTATTATATTAAAAAAATTGAATAAAAAATTCAATGTTGATCGTGGATTTTAACGATTTTAGAAAATTCTAAATTCTCCAAATTCATCGTTTTTGAAAAAAAAATTTCGGAATATATTTTTTTTCGCAGCCCTAAGTATGCTCTCCAAAACATGCCCAGAACGATTTTTTCGTAACTATAATAGTTTTTGAGATATTTAATAAAAAAACTTGAAAAATTGTGAAATTTTGAATATTGCAGAACTTTCGAAAATTTCCTTTCCTTTGGTAGAACTTCGTTTCATGACAAAAGAAAACTTCTGACCAAATTTCATCGAAATTGAAAGAGGTCGATTCCAACTATTGGTCGATTTGACATGGAATGACCCGCATATATTTTTTCATCCGCGAGCAACGTGAAACAAAAGAGTAAATTGGTAATTATTCAAACGAGCTTTCCTTCTGTGTACAGCAGTGTATCGCAAAAATCCTCTATCCGGTAATTCGATTCGCTCATTTTCCTCCGCTCAAAAGTAATAATACACGCTGCAAATGAGAGTAAAAAAAGAGCGAAACAAAAAAGCTGTAGCTTTACAAACTTTTTGTTATAATTTTCACTCACTCTTGTTATCCGCGAGCGTGGAAAGGAATAATTAATAATAATTATACGAGAGAGGAAAAATGAAGAGAAATTCGGAAAATTCATATTTCGTTGAATTTACACCAGATGCAGCTCATCTCGCGTTTTGAGCTGATATTTCGAGTGGTGAAAGTGAATAAACTTTTTTTGGATAAACAATTTTTGGACAGATGCTTGTTAATGTTCCTACAAAATTTCAAAGCGAACGGATGAAAAATTGCGGAGTGGTTTTGTTTATGCTCGTTGTTTGTGTGTGATCCAATTTTGGAATTTTAGCCTCATTATTTTTTCAAGCTACGTTTTCCAAAATTGTGAGCAAGATATTCGAAAAAATAGCTCATCGATTTTTCTAAACTAAATTTTACAAATTAGCAGAGATATAGATATTATCATAACAACAATTTAAAAAAATCTCCATTGTCCCATTATTATTCATCATTGTGCGTAACCGTTTTTTCTTTTATTATTTACAAAATGGCGGCGAATAATTTTTTTTTCATCTTTAAGGCCCTTTTTTAATTTAAACAGGCTTCAAACATAGTAAAAATCAAAATTTTTGAAAATTCAGACTTGGCCTTTACGAATAATTGAAAACAAAAATCGCAACTTCAAATTTGATCTACATATTTTTTTAAATGTATAAGGTCAATGTCCCAATTATTGAACAGCAAAGGATCTGGGGATTGAATTCGGTGAGAAAAAAAAATACTTTGATATTTTTACTTTCGAAAAATCACCCTTTAAATTATTTTTAAATGATTTCAAATGACAAAAAAAGAATAACAATGTGAAGCATGCAAATGTCCCAATTATTGAACACTGGAAGTGCCAAATGTCCCTAATATTGAACAGGCATGTCCCTGTTATTGAACACTTTCGAGAATTCTTTTTCCGTTCTGAAAATATTATTTTAGGTACAATATTAAGAAATAAAAGCAAAATCAAACAGTCGAATAATCTTTTATTAATCATGTTAAAATACAAAAAGATATATTTAGTCTCTTTTGACAGGTTTTTGGTTCATTCGCAGTTGGTTTATTTTTGCTTTTCAACTCGAACTTTATTTTATTTTTATTTTCAGCTTCCTCGTTTTTATGTTCCGTTTTTGTTTGATTTTGTCGCAGCTTTCTCGTTTTTCGACTGAAATATCGGAGAGCAAAAAATGTTGAACATTACATTCGTATTTTTAGGTTACATTTAGATTATATTCTCTTTTTACTTTTCTTTTTATGTTTATTACACGAAAATACAAATAAAAAATATATTTGACAGTCTTAGAGTTATTATTAAAAGAATATAGGTAAGTTTACTCAGGAACTTACAGTTTTTGTTTGAATAAATCCAATTCACACGATCTGTCACGCGTTAACTGTCTCGATGTTTTGATGGGTTTAATGACGCCATCTTGGAGAATTCGAGTGTTCAATAATTGGGACACGCTGCATTTTCTATGCGCCAATGATCGAACACCGTATTTTTTAACAAACAATTGATTTAAATTTTTTTTTTAAATTGTTATTTGTAAGAAATCTTTTGAGGAACCTGAAACGCCTTTACTTTTTGAGATGCGACAGTTTTTGAATTTTTTATGCCCTTATGCGTGAAGCGGCGCGTCTTAGCAAAATCGATAAGCAGTTACCACGAGACGTCAAATCGGGTCACCGTTGCTGATTAAATAATTTTTTTCTCTATTAATTAAAGCATTTTTTGCACAAGTAAGGTAACATTTCGATAGCTGAAAGTTCGATATATGTAATGAAATTTTTATAAATAAATAAATGTTCAATAGTCGGGACATTTCCCTTACTTTGAAGAAATACAAACAAAATTGATTCTTACAGTAGCTTTCCCCTTAAAAATCCGCTATTTTTTCGTTTTCAGAGGCATCGCTCTCATTGAAAAACTTTTTTGAAAAATTATTCCCTCCCTTATTATTATATATCCTTGCAAAAAAAAATTATCAACTCTTATTCTAATGTGACTTCTTCAAATATCAAGCTTTTACAGAAATTTTCTGATTTTTTTAAAAAACGCAAAAATAGGCTTCTCCGGATATCCGACCAGTTATACGCCCTTAAATAAGGGGTGAGTCAGTGGAGAACGTATAAGATCGCATACGGTATTTGGCACTCTCCTGCAGGACTCTGTACTATGTCACTGTTGGAGAGAAAAGGGGGTAGTGAGAGAGAGAGAGAGAGAAAGAGAGAGAGAGAGAGAGAGAGAGAGAGAGAGAGAGAGAGAGAGAGAGAGAGAGAGAGAGAGAGAGAGAGAGAACCCACGACAGCATGAATATCGTATCGCCTGAAAGGGGTATTTCATGGAGTTGTTCGCTAGCAAGCTCGTTAATAATTCGTCGTGGAGGCGAGCGCGAAAGCTTCGGGCCGTTGACATAAATTGGTTAAGGAGAGAGAGAGAGAGAGAGAGAGAGAGAGAGAGAGAGGTCCTGTCCGGCTTATCAAACATTCAGAGGGTTGTTGAGCGCGTAAACGCGACCTGTAACAAACAAGGCTATACGCAAACAGTACTCATGTATATATTAAGGGTTACTTGAGTGAACAAGGCCCAAAAAAAGAAGTAAGAGGGAGTATATTGCCAGCTCTCCGGGAATTTATATCGACAGATGGAAAAAAAAAAACACGAATTCATTTCTTCGCGTTTCCCACCAAATCATCCCTTAACCATCCCTGAAAAATTGTAACGTTGTAACTGCGAAAAAAAATCAACGGAAATAGAATTGTTCGAATTTTATGGAAATTAAAACCCTCTAATTATAAACCTCTTCGTTGATTAACAGAAATTCATTTTTCTCCTCCTCGTATCTTTTAGGATCAAAAAATTTGAGCTTAAAATAGAAAATATTAAAATTGGCCAAGCAGGAAACGATTGCTGTTGAAAAGGAAAATTGCTTCAATGAAAATTCAACCACAGCAAAGAAAATCATCCCTTAAAAATTCAATTCTTGAAATTTCATTGAAATTCCACACTAACCCTTCTAATTATTAACCCCTTCTTTGGTTATTCACGCAGTAATACAAAAATTCATTTTCCTTCTCTTCGAATCTTCTTGAGTCAACAAATTTGAGCTCGCCATAGAAAATATTAAAATAGGCGAAGCGGGAAAAAAATGTCTGACAAAGGAAAATTGTTTCAATGAAAATTCAATCGCAGCGGGAATTTTTATTAATTTTTCCGCAGACCCACGAGAAAAGAAAGGGCAATCATCCCTTAAAAATTCGCGTTGGCTGTTGAACCTTCGAGCAAGATCAGCCAAGAATTCACAAATTTTTATCAAGACGATCATAAAGGGGAGCAGAATTTAGTATATAAGGAGCTTTTGAATGAGGTTTTAATAATTAAGGGGGTGATGGCTTACAATGGCGAGATGGAAAAGCCCTGAGAGCATGACCTGACTTGGTCGAGTCTACAGGGAGATAAGTAACGAAGAGAGAGAGAGAGAGGGAGAGAGAGAGAGAAAGAGAGAGAGAGAGAGAGAGAGAGATTCGCAGAGAACGAACTCAGAGGTTGAATAAATAAGCGCATCAAGTTGCGCTTAACTCGGTGTCCTACTGCGGAAAATAGCGAGAGGGTTTCCACGAGAGGGAAACTGAGAGAAAAAGCTTGTACGGTAATAAAAGAGAGGCAAGAGGGCCACGCAAAAAAAGCCAACAAAGGGGAGAGAAAGTCGTGAGGGGAAACGTGGCGAAACAAGAGACCAAGTCAACTGAGTCCCTCTGGATAGAAATGAGTATAAAGCTCAGCAATGGCCCGCGAGATGAAGCTTTATGAACGTTCGAGGGAGGAGCTTGAGGGAAATTTTTTTTTTTTCAAAGCCAAAAAAATCGTGCTTAAAATCCTCGCGAGGCGTATGACCGCTTTCCGGAAAACGGATGTTGGTCGGTACCGGAAGTGACTCTGAGATTCCGGGCGAATCTTTTTTTTCCATTAAACAAACGTATCGAGGAGTTACGAGCAAAAAGGCGCAACTATCACCCCTTTTCCAGCTTAATAAGGACCCTCTGCGAGGAGTTTTCCTTCCTTCAACTACCGGAAAATCATTAGTAAAAGTTGGCATGAAAATCGCGCCCTTTCCTATTTTCACTAGACCGAGTTGAATATGTATCAAAGAGACTCGCAGTTGTGAGGGGGATGAAAAGAAGGAAAACAAATGGTTGACAGAGACTTGATGAGTGAAAAAGTTTGTTAAAACGTAGAGAAAATGTCAGTTTACATTGGAGGAAGGTTTGATGCGTGGCCGAGGGAAAATTCGCGTGGGTTTATGAAAGGGTTGATGGAGGGTGTGAGGGTTGGTGTGAGGGTTGGTCAAAATGGACGTCCCTCACGGGATGAGATTTATGGTCAGCCAGCTGTGGTTTTACCGATCATGGTTGCTCACTCTGCAACGACGTTAAAAAAAAAAAAAAAAAAAAAAAAAAAAAATCCCTATTATTTTCTCCCTCCATCATATCGATATTGTATGGCGTCGTAAATTGAGCAGCAAAAGGGCGTAACTCGCAGAGTTTATCGCGAGGAGCTCGTTTGGCCGCGTTCTTTCGCCTCGAACTACATGAAAAACGACTTTTCGACTACATCCGTGCTGCGAGAGTGGAAATAAAAGAGCGGAAAATAGGAAAAATTCAATGACATTTTCCGGTGTCGCACAATCGACGAGATCGAAACGCGGGCTTGATGGACAACAAACGCGACGCGGATAAACAAAAAAAATCGTGATAAAAATGGGGTTTTCGTGGCAGTAAAAATAAACAACAACGTCGCAGAGAAAACAAATGAATTTTGGGATTTTTATTCGTGCCCTCGTATTTGCGAGGATTTCTATTTAATGGTATTTTCGAGGGAGCGATTTATTTTTGGAGAAGGGCGGATTCGGAAAAGAGTTTTCAAGATTTTCAAATTTCATTTTATGTTTTAAGGAGTAGAAAAAAAAAATTCCAAATCTTTTTTTTCTTTGGAAGTACCCGAGATTTTGATTTTTTTTTTTTTTTGAAAATCCACAAATTGGTATCAATTTTGATTTTTGTCTTTTTTTTTGGTAAAAAATCGACCTTAAATTGTTTATTGTATAAATGTAATTGTAAATTGTAAAGATCGTAAGTACTTCGATAGATAATATATCTGGGAAGCTGCAATTGAAATTTCAAATCAATCTGATACAAATTTGAAGAACTCAATTTTAAGAAAAACGCGTTTGAAGTTTCAAAATGTATTTACTAACGCTCGGAGGAGTCTCGGAAAATAAATTATAAAATTGTTTATAAGCTTTTCCCCCAAAATAGCTTTTAAATATCATTTTTGAATAGTCAATGCACCATTTAAGCCAATAAAAAAATGAACAAATGAAAAATTTCTGAGTAGTATCATCCCTTAAGGAAACTCATTTTTTTCTGTTTTTATTTTTTATGATTAAGATTATTTTTTGTGATTTCCCGTCAATATATTACTTGCAATTTTGACAAAGTCAAAACAAGAAAATATGTGTGCTTTAATCAAGCAATTTTTTTTAATCTGATGTAAACTGCATTTTTTTTAATCCTCAGAGAATGCGATGGAGAGAATGCTGCAAAGTTACTTATTATATTTCAATTTTTTGCAGCCCTAAAAAATCTTGAAAATCGCCAAAAATCAACTAATATAAAAACCTTAAGAAATCCTGATGCATAAAAAAATGGTTTAAATCTGATCTAAACAGGATTTTTTTTAATCCTCAGAGAATGCGATGGAGAGAATGCTGCAAAGTTTCTCATTATATTTCAATTTTTTGCAGCCCTAAAAAATCTTGAAAATCGCCAAAAATCGACTATAAAGACCTTAAAAAATGCAGATAAATAAAAAAAAAAATTGTTTAATCCTGGTCTAAACAGGATTTTTATTTTAATCCTCAGAGGATGCGATGGAGAGAATGCTGCAAAGTTTTTCATGATTTCCCGATTTCTCAATTTTTTTCAAACTTGAAGAAATGAAAAAATTATAAAATCTTGAAAATCGCAAAAAATCGTCTATAAAGACCTTAAGTAATCCTGATAACTAAACAAAAAATTGTCTCGCCAAAAAGTTCTAGTACTAGCGCGAACATGCGCGAAGCATTATCATTAACCGTAAATGAGATTTTGCCTCGAATAAGCCGGAAATCCTACTTTTTTCGAAAAGCGGAAACGGCGGACGTTAATCGCTGGAATTTTCAAGTGGAGGAGGTAAAAACTCCGGGCAATGGAACGGGGGTTGCACTAAAGCCCGTACACGTATGAGCGTTAAAATTTCACAAAACCCAAAAACAATGTAATCCCTCACGTACCCTTAAATCCCAGCAGGGGGTTGGAATACTATATATGGGGCATTCCATACCAAGTCGACCTGAGTGTGACCCTTGACCTCGCTGATTTCGTTTACGATTTTTTATGTGATTCTTCCAACTCAAAATAGCATTCAGAATTTTTTCAGATTTTTAAAACCAAACTTGGGTACGTTATGATTTTTTGACCATTTTTTTCGAAAACCTCGACGGCCGTAATTAAAAAATCTGAAAAAATTCTCAAAAATCCAGTGTCAAAAATGAAAATTTTTCATCCAAAATTCATTATATCCAGGCTTTCGCTTCCACCTCGATTTTAGGTTTTTATGAAGAAAACGTAAAAAAAATAGATGCAGAAATTAACCAACTATTTTTGGAAATTGTTGGTTAACGATAAAAATATTCTAGCTACTTTTCACGGTAGATCGTTTTATTCATAAAAACCTAAAATTGAGGTGGAAGAAAAATTCTGGATATCATGAATTTTGGGTAAAAAATTTTCATTTTTGACACCGGATTTTTGAGAATTTTTTCAGATTTTTAGATCACGGCCCTCGAGGTTTTCGAAAAAAAAATTCAAAAAATCATAACGTACTCACGTTTGATTTTAAAAATCTGCAAAAAATTCTGAATGCTATTTTGAGTTTGAAGAATCATATAAAAAATCGTAAACGAAATCAGCGAGGTCGAGGGTCACACTCAGGTCGATTTGGTATGGAATGCCCCATATACGGCGTTAATATTAACTGTAATTCGGAAGCGCAGACTACGTACACATTTTACACGTATATAACATTATTATTATCGTACCAAAAATGGTACCGAACCCACTTGCATCCCCGTACGAGCTTGTTAAAGCGAAGAACGTATTTTCGTGGGAGTTGTTTGAGCCTTACCCAATCTCTCTATTCCTCTCTTTCTCTCCATGAATGATATAAAGACCAGAGAACCAACATTTTCGAGTTATATTCCTGTTCAGTATTCAACGCCATTAACCACCCTTAAAGATTTAACAAGAAAATCCTCCCCACGCGCATTTGGAATCCCATAATGTAACACCCCTGAGCCAACATCGAATTCTGACAAACAAAAGGGCGCATCTCAGGATTTTGTCCATTAACAGTGCGTGAATTTAGATTTTGCTTTCCCATAAGGGGAGGTTTGTGCATCCAAAATTTATTAAGGTTTGCAAGATGATGCGTGAATTTACATAAATTCTGCTCCCCCATAAAGAAAGGTTTATGGATCCAAAATTTATCAAAGTTTTCAAATTTGATAAAAGTTTCAAGTTTCCAAAAAAAAAAGGGTGCGAATGCTCTACACGGAAAAAAATGATCAGTGACAATTCATGTGTAATATTTAAAAAATTACTGAATTCAATGCAGAATATACGGTTCAGAACTGTAATTCAGGCGTTTTAATGGGAATCCATTACAAATTAATGGATTTAATGTAGTTTCTACTTTTCAAACCATTATAAATGCTGATTTACACTGTAAAAAATGCAATGTTTCCGGCAAAAAAAATGACAAAGTAGAAATAACAAGCAGAAACGACGAAATCCACTGTGTTTGAACTGTAAAATTTACAATGGTCTCTTTAGAATGTTCAAAGCACATAATTAGAAATTGCAGTGTTCCCAGTGAAAAATCAAATGCGCGCCGCAAAATATGCAACGTCAATTTCAATTTTTACAGTGTGGCACTGTAACGGGACGACCTGCCACGATCTCTGCATTTCGCCCGAGATCCGCTAGATGGCGTCGGGCGGCGCACCATCTCGCGCCAGCGAGAGAGTCACCGAGCGCCTATAAGGTCCAATGTATTACCAACAACGGCGTCCTCAATTGACGTACAATTGTTGGAATATCACCCGCGTTCTGTGGTCGAGCAGTCCTATGGACTGAAGAATACTTTCTTAACAGATCACCATTGCATTTCGATGACGCTCGTGCTTTTTATGGGTGCGAGGTTAAACTAGATTCGCTTTATTAATTGATCTCACGATTAATTAGTCAAGTACAAGTCCTCGTAGTTATGAGCATGAGCGAGGATAAATAAAGGTTTATTGCAATATTTGAATAAATTGGGATTTATTCAAATATCGAACGGTTTCACAACACTATAATTTATTTTAGAAATTGCAGTATTTTCAGTGAAAAATAGAAAACGTACCGCAAAATATACTACGTTCTTTTCAATTTTGACAATGTACACTGTAATTTTTTCACGGGCCCTGGATAATTTTTACAATGTGAAATATGTAAAAAGTTCACCGCATACAACAAAAATATAACGTTTCACATAGTGTACATTTTACTGTTCCACAATGTAAAAATTCGTCTGATGGGCATGTACCATGTCATATGTGACATCTGTATATTGTATTAAAGAAATATGCAAATTTCACTGTTTGCCCTTCCAGGAGGCGCTGTTGATGGGGAAAACTGTAAAAATTAATGGGAATCTCAGCAGTTCTCACTGATCATTTTTTTTCGTGTAGCTTTCGCAAATTTTGCGTTATCAGGCCCCAAATTTGTATAATGATAGTTTGATGGACGAAGATACTTGGTATTCAGTTTTGAAATAACCGCTTGTGCGAATTTTGTGCGATTTTGAAATTTCCAAAAAAAAGCTCGATCGCTCTAGCTTTTGCAAATTTTGAGATATCATGCTCAAAATCCTTATATGAGAAAGTTTTGCGTATGAAGATACTTGGTATTAAATTTCGCAAAGCTCGATTGAGTAGTTTGCATTGCAAAAAATTTTGGATTTTTCAAAAAAAAAGCGTGATCACTAACTTTCGCAAATCTTGCGATATCGAGCTAAAAAATATATATGATCGATAGCTTATAATTTTCGCACAGATAATTTAGAAAAATTGAAAAAAAAAACTTGCAAATTCGAAATTTGCAATAAAAATTTACATAATTATCTTGTCGATTTTCCGTATTGACAAAGCTTTTTATTCGAGGAAATCAAAACTGCTCATAGAAATTTTGCTCATAGAAAAGGATTTATAAATACAAAAAATACTGAGGAAGCGATGAGCAAATTTTGAATTTGGAGGTTTCTCTCTAATCAAAATCAAAAGCTCATAATATTGAGCTTTTTGCGAAATACAGAAGAAGGATTTTTCTCATCGCCCACAAAATTCGGTCGTAAATAATTGCAATTTTAATCTACATTCATGCGACGATATTATTCACGAGCAACGAAGAGACGAATGAACTTGGTGGTGAAAAAAAAAATCGTGGAATATTCACGTTGTGGAAGATTCAACGAAAAAAAAACGTAGAATATATGCATACGAAGGAGAAATTTGAATATTTCATTAAAATTTCGTGAAAATTCAACGTTGTAAAATTGCGTCGGTGACATCGATTTTTATGCTGAAAAATCGATTTTTCTCGATCGAATTAACGTCCAATTGAATTTTCTCCGCGTTGTCCGACGCAATCGATCGATTGTCGTCGAATTAAGGACGGGGCAAAAAAAAACAAGGTGCGATAAAAAACGAGGGATGGAGAGAGAATGAGCAGGATTATCGTTGCCAAAAATTCCGAGGCAGAGTTCTCGAGGGCCCAAAAAAGGGTTGAAGGAGGGCGCGAGGCTGAAATATAGAGAAAAGAAGGGGGTGAGAATTGGCAGAGAATTGTGTAATTAGGAGAATTGCTCCGGATAATCAGCCGTCAAATTTTCCAGGGACGTTTTTTCCGACTCTAATTTTCTTCGAGAGTCAACAAGCTCCTTTTCGAATTGAAGGCATTTCCTATTTTTCCATTTCTCAATATTATCTCTTGCAAAAGTTGTACCCCGAGATCCGCCAGTTATTGGACTTGGAAAAAATCTTCACTGGTTGGAAAATTTTCCGATTATTTACATTCGCATCGACTCGACTTTGCTGCACTTCCGTTGCCTGAAGTTTTCATGCGAACATCGAAGAAGCATCATTAAGGGGCAAAAATTCTCGATGTTCGTCGTCGGAATCTTTTCGCAATCACAATTCCCAAGTTAAAGAGAACGACGGAGAGGAATGACTACGCAATGCGAGATCTCGTTTGAATATATGGGGCATTCCATACCAAGTCAACCTGAGTGTGGCCCTCGACCTCGCTGATTCCGTTTATGATTTTTGATATGATTCTTCCAACTCAAAATAGCATTCAGAATTTTTTTCAGATTTTTAAAACCAAATTTGAGTACGTTATGATTTTTTGAACTTTTATTTTGAAAACCTCGACGGCCGTAATTTAAAAATCTGAAAAACGCTCAATAATCCGGTGTCAAAAATGAAAATTTTTGACCCAAAATTCATAATGTCCAGGATTTCCCTTCCACTTCGAATTAGGTTTTTATGAAGAAAACTTGAAAAAAATAGATGCAGAAATTGATCTACCGTAAAAAGTGGGTTGAATATTTTTATCGTTAACCAACTATTTTTGGAAAGTTTTTCACTTTTTCAAAAAATAGTTGGTTATTTTCTGGATCTATTTTTTTTACGTTTTCTTCATAAAAACCTAAAATCGAGGTGGAAGGGAAAGCCTCCACATCATGAATTTTGGGTCAAAAATTTTCATTTTTGACACCGGATTTTTGAGAATTTTGTCAGATTTTTAAATTACGGTCCCCGAGGTTTTCGAAAAAAATGTTCAAAAAATCATAACGTACTCAAATTTGGTTTCAAAAATCTGAAAAAAAATTCTGAATGCTATTTTGAGTTGGAAGAATCATACAAAAAATCGTAAACGAAATCAGCGAGGTCGAGGGTCACACTCAGGTCGACTTGGTATGGAATGCCCCATATATATGCAATCTGCAAAGGAGAGAGAGAAAGATCAAGTTTTTTCTCATTCGTGAAACGTTGTGCAAGCATGTAATGCAAGCAAAGGAATCTTTTACATACCAATGGTACGTAAAAGCTGGCTTTTACGTACATTGTGCAATATACGAGATATATTTTCATTTTTCTTCTCCTTTTATGTCGAGCTACAAAGAAGTCCTCGTGGGCCAGAGATCCTTATGATACATACCATAGTTTAAAGTGGACGTTCAATTCGCATGCCGAAGAAGAATTCCCCCTTCTATGGGAAATTTCATACCAAAAGAAATTAACTTGAGGCATCTGAAGCTTTTTTGAGAATTTTTTTTCATCGGGCTATGAATCGAAAAAAGTTTCGACTTTTTTTATATATATGGGGCATTTCACGTCAAATCACGTGGTCATCGACCTGACCCCCTCGGAATTTTGTGTCCAATGAATTGTGGGTTTTGTTTGGCCCAAAATATGACCTCAAATTTTTAGAAATTTTTATTTCATTTTTAGGGGTTGCCCGAGCTAAAAATCATTAAAGGGAAAACATAAAGAGGGGCCTTTTTTTTTTAATTAAAGAATTTTTTCACAGAAACTAGAGCCCAAAACAAATATTTTCGTCATAGTTCGATAATGGGTCAAAAATAATTAACGTTTTTTTTTTTTTAATTTTGTAATTGTGTTTGAATCATCCGTTTTCTTTCAGGTCGCCAAGGCCAATTTTCGGAAAATGTTGTCGTTTCACTCTTAAAACAAGAAAAAAAATTAAGTTTCACTGGAAAAATATTTTTGTTGTGGTTCTCACTACAAGAAACAATCAAAATAAAAAATTATGAAAAAAATGAATCAAAATACACAAAAAAATTATTATTATTTTTGGCCCATTATCGAACTATGACGAAAATATCTGTTTTGGGCCCTAGTTTCTGTAAAAAAAATTTCATCAATTTGAAAAAGGCCCCTCTTTATGTTTTCCCTCAATTTAATGATTTTTTAGCTCGGGCAACCCCTAAAAAATGAAATAAAAATTTCTAAAAATTTGAGGGTACATTTTGGACTAAACGAAACCCACAATTCATTGGACATCAAAATCCGAGGGGCTCAAGCCGATGAATGCGTTATTTGACGTGGAATGCCCCATATATTAAGGTGTACATTTTTTTTCTCAATATACTTTTTTTGTTAAAAAATCAAAGTTAAATTGTTTATTGCAAGTGTAATTATTTGTTAATCATAAAAATTGTGTATACTTCAATAGATAATCTATTTAAGAAGAGGGCTCCTTAAAAATAAGCTATAAAAATTGTTTATTAACTTGTCCCTCCCCAAAAAGCTTTTGGATACCATTTTAAAAAATATGTAATGTATACAAAAAATGCAGAAAATGATCTAAGGATTTCAAAATATCCAGAAATGGGAATTCTGTTATCGCAAATATAGTTCAAAGTCGAAAGAGAAGCCTCTACCTTTGGAAAATAATTGAAGAATAATATTCTTTCACAAAATTCAAAATTGCTACACAATTTTTAGATTGAAGAAATTTGTAATTCCGCAGCTCGAATTGATTTCCAAAATACTGGGGATATGACTGCGAAAATTAGCATGGAATTTGAACTACTGGAGAACCTCAGTTTTCGAAAAAATTCAAAATTTCAAAATACGATCAAAAACCTTTTTGCTCTCGTAATGTTGCAACGATCGAGCTCAATTTTATTCACAAATGTACAAGATTTAAAATCGATTTTGGACATTGATGAAAAATGTCATCGAAGTCACCACCAATTAAAAAAAAAAAATCCACAAATCCGTGAAAATGCACTTTTTGTAATTTCACAATTTTCACGTTGCAATTCCCTGCAGAAACAAACCGAGTAACAGAAAAACTTTGGTACTGAATTCAGAAGGATTCACCGGCGAGATTGGGACTTTATCGAATTTTCCAACTTTCCAGGAAAGTTGAGAAATTCGTGGAAATTGTAAATTTGTTAATATCTTTCTTACTTGTTTCTGCGGTCCGTTGAGCTTGATGGAAAACGCATAATTGACGAGAATCCTCATCGCCAATTAGCGAAAGAAATGGCGCATAATGACGAAGAAAAACGACGAAGAAAAAAAAACAAAATGAGGAAGCTACTTCCCAATTTGCAGGACGTCATTTTTTTCTGTACGAAGTAAACTCGGGTCGAATTGACGTGGAAAGGCCCATGGACGTTTACAAAACGGTCGAGAGGAGAGAAAGGGAGTAAAGTGTTCGCGAAAAATCGGCCCACTTGTCGAGGCGAAGGAGAAAAGAAGATGTATAGTCAGACAGCTTGTGAAGGCTCGTCTCGCTTTGGTCCTTACCTCGTCCTCGAGAAGAACGATAAGGAGAGAGGCGAAGGGGAAGGACGTTGGTTGGTTCACCGACGCAGAGAAGAATTCGAGCTTTCCCGTGGGTTTCTCCATCCCCTACATACAAATTCACGCATACCTTCGTAACAATGGATGTATATGGGGGAAGATGGGGCAAAATGGCCACCTTAAGGGGGAAAACCCATATAAATGGTTGAAGATGACGAGGAATTTCGGGATTTTTTTCCAGCGCAACTACCGGACCAATCGTTTTCAACTTTGGAGGCTATTTTATTGTATATTCGAAGACTTGAAAAACATTTTTTTTTAATCGAAAATAAGTATTCATCAGCAGCCTGCAACCAATAGTTGCTGAACGAATTTTTCCCGCGACGTCGAATTGCGGCAGCTGTAATTTTTTTGTTTTTCATCCCAAACAAAAAAATCAGAAACCATTACATTCCATATAAAAGGACGCTGTCGATGAACCAAGAAAAAGTTTCAAAAGTTGAATATTGTAATAATGGCGGCACTCAGAGAAAAAAGATCAAATTTTCACCGAACATTTTTATGCAAAAAATGATTGTTAAATTAATTTTTTTTTTAAATAGAGGTTTATCGATGAGGGTTTCGGATGAATAGTTTTTTTTTTATCCCTGCCGCAAATTGCAAAAATGTAGTTTCGAGTAAATCGCGTTTAAGAGTTAATCAAAGTCTCTGGTACCTTGAAAAAATGTTTTTCAAGTCTTCGAATGTACAATGAAATGGCCTCCAAAGTTGAAAACGATTGGTCCAGTAGTTGCGTTGGAAAAAAATCCCGAAATTCTTCGTCTTCTTCGACCATTTATATGGGTTTCCCCCCTTAAGAAGAAGAGTAGGCTCGTTGCTGATAATCTAAAAATTATTGTGATCGAATAATAATAATTTATTAAATTATTATAATTGAATTCTATATTATTATCACTATTATAAATTCTATTGATAACATAGTTATTTATTAATAAATTATTTATGGAAATATGAAGTTCAATTGCAATTGAGAATTTATTTAAAAAAGTTGTCGAGGGAAAAAGGCCTCTAATCTGAATTTTTTTTTCAAAAATTCAAAGGAATGAAAAGCAACGTTGAAAAAACGATTCCCTTTGTTTCGAAGCCTTTTCTATCACTTTAATATCCGAGGTACCAAACTTGGAGCTGTTTTCAATTAAATGCTCTAAAGAATTGAATTTTAGTCCTAGTTTGGGTTATCTGAAAGTTTCCATCGATTTTGAAGTTTTTTAACCAAAATAAGTTACCGTGATATTTCTTAGAGTATATTAGGGGTGGTTTTTTTTATGAGAGCTGAATGACAATTTTTTATGATTATTGCAACCCTTAATGGGCAATTGTCATGAAAATGTCATAATCTAGATCTGATTTAGTGTGGGAACTTTATTTATGAATATCTACGCTCATTACAATAATTATTCAATATAAATTTAATATTTAATACAAATAATTATTCATTGATACATTATTTGTATAACTATTAAGTATATTGAAAATTCAAAATTTGAAAAAAAATTTCCAGGGGCAAAATGGCCTCTAACATTAATTTTTTGTTTGAAAATTCAATTAAACGACGAACAATGACAATTTTTTTTAATTTTTTCAACCCTTGATGGGCAATTGTCATAAAAATGTCAGAATCTAGATCTAATTTAGTGCAGAGAGTCTATTTTGGAATATCCCATTTTAATAATTATTTAATATAAATTTAACATTCAATATAAAAAATTATTAATAAAATATTTATATAAATATGAAGTATTTTTAAAATTCAACATTTTTTTTTCAATTGCTGGAGCCAAAATGGCCTCCAATCTTAATTCTTTTTCAAATTCGACTAAACGAGCGTCAATGGCAATTTTATTTTTTCAACTCGTGGAGGGCAATTATCATGAAAATGTCATTATCTCGATCTCGTTTAAGGTAGGGAGTTTATTTTTCAACATTTAAGCTCAGTATAATAATAATTCCCTCATTTAATAATTTTTTTCAATTTTCAATGTTCTTTTAAGGCCGTGTTCTAGTGTAGAAAGCCAAAATTTAGGGATTTTTCAACATGCTATGAAAAAAAAACTAAACATGTTTTTGCATTCATTTTTTTCCCACATATTTATTCATTCTTCAATATTCTACAAAAAAATTGGCGAAAAAAAAAAATCCAATATCTTGACAGATACCGGCTGATGAAGTGGGGGTGGGAAAAGAACGTCGGTTATTTCCACCTCACTAATTACTGCTATAACTCCGTTAATATTTGGAATTTCTAAATTTCCTTTGGAGGGTACATTCTTGAGACATCAAACTGAGAATATGCAAAAAAAATCGATTTTTT
>OX333073.1:4983633-5037580 GCA_946863875.1 Alloplasta piceator
GTTTGTTTGGTCATGTTGAGAACAGACAAGGTCTCTCAGGCTAACCGGAAACGCCTCTGTATTCTCGTCTCTGCGATTGAATGTATTCTCGACAAAAGGGCCCTGAGGCGCGCAAACACAGCCCTTTCTCCGTCCTTTTTCTCGCTCCGGCAAACCCTCACTAAGGGTCTTGTGTGCACCTGACAGTTACGCGAGATTCCACAAACGTTTATACAAACGTAGTAACAATTATTCTGAATTCATGGTTCCAGAAGATATTTCGATATTTCTCTCATTAAAGTAATGACGCCCGAAACAAGGAATGATATTTAATAATTTTTTTTCAACTTTCATACGTTTTTTTTACCGAGAAAAATTATATCATTTCAATGTACATTTAATGGACCAAACATACGAATTTTTTCGTTAAAAAATATTGAAAATTGCTGAAGATGCAACTTGATTTTAATGCACTGAGAAAACGCCATTTCGCTCGGCCTTGACCCTGACCATTTTTAATTTTTTCCATAATTTCTTATAAAATAGTATACTATGCAGGGAGTATTTTGACCAATTTTTAAATTTTTATCGCATGTATTTCAGAAGTTACAATTTTTCGAAAAATCTGGATTTTAAAAATTTCGAAAACGCTCTAACGTCGATATGTTTTAAATTAATCGATATATCGAAACATGTTCAGAGATTGATTTTTTTCATATTAGTTCACACTTTCATAAAAAAAAGGGAAAACATTTTTAAATCATCGTTGTCAACATTTTTCAGCGTGTAAAGAGAAAATTATTTTTTTAAAAGTTGATTGCCATTTTTTATTTTTTTCAAGAAATTCTCTAAAATAATGTGATGAATTATATGAATTTTAACGCTAGTCCCATCGTGGGCCCATTTTTTCTTCCATTTTGTAAAAAATAAATTCCATTTTTTTTCACGAAAATTTTGAGTGTTCCGTATGAATTACTTCCTTTCCCATGATAAAATAAAAAGTTCAATAAAATTAATAAAAAAAAATAAAAGAAATAAATAAAAAGTACAATGAAATAAGAAATTCAGCAAAATAAATAAATAAAATAAATAAATAGAAAGTACAATAAAATAAATCAATTATAAAACAAGTACTTTAGAATGACGCATTATAAAAAATAATGCATAAATAAACGCGGAATAAAAAAAATGCATTTACTTTTAATTTTACTGTCACGAAAATTAGTTTCAAGTTTGCTCGAAATTTATTTCAATTCTTGCATCATCACCAAATAAATTGATCGGATGAACATCGATCAGGAGAAATAGTTACTCGATGGAATGGGACATCAAAAAATATCCGATAAAACTAATCGATTCATCTGACGTGAAAAAAACAATCGTAAAATTCTCGAAGTAACGGCGAGAACCGCGTTATTCTTGAAATTCCGCCTCCAGATCGGAACTGATTGAAAAATACTGCTTCGCACTCGAGGAATGACTTCACGACGGGAATATCCTCGAGTGAATGTGATCGAGAGTGCGGGAGAGGGTGATTCGAAGAAAAAAGGAAGAAAATGGTCGTTTCGCGAGGAAGAAGAAAGTTGAATGGATTTTTGACTGCGGGCGGCGTCTCTTCTGGGCTCTCGAACAAAAAAAAAAAAACGCAGGCAAACGCCATTATTATCTTCAGCAGTATGAATTTACCGTTACCGTCGGAAATCCAACATTACACGAAAAATAATAAATTTCAGGGATAATGTTCCTGCGCTCAAATCTTCTCTTCGCGCTATTTCTTCCTCCAGCTCGTTTTGAGGAAATACCGATTTTTCGCCAACCCCCGTTTTTTTTCCAAGCTTCAAGAAAGTTCTGCCAAGTCGGCGCAATAGAAAAACATCGTAAATCCATATCGATTTTGAAGAAAGAGAATGGCGAGGAGGAAGAGCCCTGTCGTTCTCCTTCTCGGTAAGGGGAAGGTTATTTTAGCGAGGAGCCGCGAAAACGACGTCGACGACGACGACGACAACGACATCGTCGACGAGGAACGTTCTTCGATAAATTCGACCCCCCCCCCTCTCTTTTTGCCTCCCTCCAAAAGCCGATGTCTTGCCGAGTTTAATGTTCCACGCTTGAGACGCTTTGCCATCATTGAACTGGGGGAAGCGATTTGGGGGATGAGAATCGAAGGGTCCTGGAAAACAGAGGAGCAAGAAAAAGTACCCCGCACGTTCCTCCTATATCGATAATATTTCTCTCACCCCCTCCTTTCACCCCTCAATAACAATAATTATACGAACGTTCAATCTCGTGTGCTCTTCAAACTCTCGTTTCTGCGAAACTCGAATCGAATGTTTACTCGTGATTTCATCGTCGTATTTCATTTTTTCATTCACGAGCTTTTTTCCAGGTAAATGTCCCAATTATTGAACAGCTAAGGATCTGGGGATTGAATTCGGTGAGAAAAAAATATAAAATCGAGAAAAAAACCATCGCTTTCATGTTCAAATGATACTTTGATATTTTTACTTTCGAAAAATCACCTTTTAAATTATTTTTAAATGATTTCAAATAGAATGTCCCAATTATTGAACACTGGAAGTGCCTATGTCCCTAATATTATTGCACACTCTCGAGAATTCTTTTTCCGTTCTGAAAATATTATTTTGGGTACAATATTAAGAAATAAAAACAAAATCAAACACTTGGTTGAATTGAGAAAAGTATGCGGAAGTGAGTTAAGCTGAGTAGTTAAGTTGAGGGTTAGCTGACTTCCTCACTTTTTTCATCGAGTGGACTTTGTAGTTATTGGTTAGCTAGGTTAAATTGAGTAAAGTAAGCGAAAGTAAGTTAAGCTGAGTAGTTAGGTTGAGGGTTAACTGACTTCCTTACTTTTTTCATCGAGTGGGTTTTTCGAGATGATATAGAGGTCAACCTTTTCTTTGTGTGGAAACTTATATTGATCAAATCAAATTTGCAAAATCTTAGTTAGCAGGCTCAAACAGTGCTCAAGATTCTACAGAATGTCCTGTTTAGCTTGAGAGGACGAAATAATTCGATATTTACGGAAGTAAATAAAGAAATATAGAGTTACTGGTTAGTTAAGTGAAGTTAACTGGAATTAAGTCAAGTTAAGTAAGTAGTAGTTAGTTAAGCTGAGTACTTAAGTTAAGTTAAGACTTAACTGGCTTACTTACTTTTTAAAGAATTGAATATTGATTGAATTGAATAATTAATTTATCCGACAAAAGTACTTCTTTACGTATAAAATAGTGCTGCTATAAAAAATATAGGTTTTCATTGAAATAGAAGTTGATCGAGATATAACCTTGAAATGTAGACTTAACAAAAAGGTAAGAAAGCCATTTAATTTTTGATCTGATAAAATATTGAGTTATTTTGGTATCTCAGCTTAAATTGGACACCCTGTAAAGTTTGAATTGCATATCTTGTATTAGCATGAATCTTTGAATTTTTTTAAGGCAATCATGTCCGAAAATGTTCTCAAAACTTTCTCTACATTTTCTTCATTCAAAATGTCCTAGAGTTAGTAAATTTTTTTAATTTCTTTCAATCACTGCATAATACAGCAATGCAAATTCAATATAAATAATAATAATAATAATAATAATAATAATAATAATAATAATAATAATAATAATAATGTAAGAGTAGTAAATAGTGGTACTCGGGACATCATGTAGAGGTCTCAGCTGACGACTCTGAGGTCCCACAACCCCGGAACACCTTGAAACATATGAAACATGGGCATTTTTGACCCACTTAAGGTAAATGTCCCAATCATTGAACAGCTAAGGATCTGGGGATTGAATTCGGTCAGAAAAAAATACAAAATCAAGAAAAAACCATCGCTTTCATGTTCAAATGATACTGTGATATTTTTACTTTCGAAAAATCACCTTTTAAATTATTTTTAAATGATTTCAAATAGAAAAAAAAAGAATAACAATGTGAAGCATGCAAATGTCCCAATTATTGAACACTGGAAGTGCCTGTGTCCCTAATATTGAACAGGCATGTCCCAGTTATTGAACACTCTCGAGAATTCTTTTTCCGTTCTGAAAATATTATTTTGGGTACAATATTAAGAAATGAAAGCAAAATCAAACACTTGAATAATCTTTTACTAATCATGTAAAAATACAAAAATATATATTTAGTCTCTTTTGACAGGTTTTTGGTTCATTCGCATTTGGTTTATTTTTGCTTTTTAACTCGAACTTTATTTTATTTTTATTTTTAACTTCCTCGTTTTTATGTTCTGTTTTTGTTTGATTTTGTCGCAGCTTTCTTGTTTTCCGACTGAAATATCGGAGAGCAAAAAATATTGGACATTACATTCGTATTTTTAGGTTACATTTAGATTATATTGTCTTTTTACTTTTCTTTTTATGTTTATTGCACGAAGATACAAATAAAAAATATATTTGAGATCTTAGAGTTATTATTAAAAGAATAAAGGTAAGTTTATTCAGGAACTTACAGTTTTTGTTTGAATAAATCCGATTCACACGATCTGTCACACGTTAACGGTCTCGATGTTTTGATGGGTTTAATGACGCCATTTTGGAGAATTCGAGTGTTCAATAATTGGGACATACTGCATTTTCTATGTCCCAATGATCGAACACCGTATTTTTCAACAAACAATTAATTAAACATTTTTTTTTTCAAATTGTTATTTGTGAGAAATTTTCTGAGGAACCTGAAACGCCTTTACTTTTTGAGATGGGACAGTTTTTGAATTTTTTATGCCCTTACGTGTGAAACGGCGCGTCTTAGCAAAAACTATAAGCAGTTCCCACGAGACGTCAAATCGGATCACCGTGCTGATTAAATAATTTTTTTCTCTATTAATTAAAGCTTTTTTTGCACAAGTAAAGTAACATTTCAATAGCTAAAAGTTTTATAAATAGCTAAAATTTTTATAAACAAGTAAATGCATGCAGGTGAATGAGAAATAATAAAAATACAAGATATTGTTCAATAATTGGGACCTGTTCAATAATTGGGCCATTATCTTACTTCTCGTTTCATTCTCAACGACTGTAATCGAGTGACCTCAACTATTGTAATTGAGTCATCTCAACGATTGTAATTTAGTGATCACTTCAACAGTGCGACGCTTCCATTTCTGATTACAGTTTCAAAATACTAAGGCAATAGTATTTCTCACGTTCTCGTCGTTGTTTAAACATTTACATTGGAATTATCACGTAAATGCGACAAGGGAATATGGATTTTCGATGATGAGACCGTATTTACCCCTATTCGCAGCGCAACCACCGCGAACCCTTTACTCATCATCACCCCCCCCCCCCCCCCCCACGATGAACATTTCCCGGGCTGATGCACCAAACTCGTCAACCCTGCGACACATCAATTACTCTGGCATTATAATAATGTGTCGGATAGTGCAACGTTGCTTTACAATTACAGCGTAATATCGTGTGAACAAGATGGATGTCCTCTCCAATTTTGTCTCTCTCGGGAAATTATTATTATTATTATTATTGTTGTTGTTGTTGTTGTTGTTGTTGTTGTTGTTGTTGTTGTTGTTGTTGTTGTTGTTGTTGTTGTTGTTGTTGTTGTTGTTGTTGTTGTTGTTGTTGTTGTTGTTGTTGTTGTTGTTGTTGTTGTTGTTGTTGTTGTTGTTGTTGTTGTTGTTGTTGTTGTTGTTGTTGTTGTTGTTGTTGTTGTTGTTGTTGTTGTTGTTGTTGTTGTTGTTGTTGTTGTTGTTGTTGTTGTTGTTGTTGTTGTTGTTGTTGTTGTTGTTGTTGTTGTTGTTGTTGTTGTTGTTGTTGTTGTTGTTGTTGTTGTTGTTGTTGTTGTTGTTGTTGTTGTTGTTGTTGTTGTTGTTGTTGTTGTTGTTGTTGTTGTTGTTGTTGTTGTTGTTGTTGTTGTTGTTGTTGTTGTTGTTGTTGTTGTTGTTGTTGTTGTTGTTGTTGTTGTTAGCATTGTTAAATTTTTAACGTAAGTATATCATATAAAGTGAATCAACCATTTTTTATACATTATTATAAAGTCTTTTGCTTTTATTCCGGTCTTTGCACTGATTGTGGGTGTGCGAAATAATGTCAAAAATACCTTTTTCTATGTCCAGTTTATACATTTTTCCATTTTGACAACTTTTTAAATTCATTTTTCAATAAATAAAACGATTAAAATGAAAGAAATAAGGTGTCTCATTTCGTCGTAGAATTCAGTTTTCATTTCTCAAAATATAAATAACTTTTTTGGAAGCATCACTATTGCATTAATTTTTATTTGAAAGTACTAGGGTAAAAGCCGGATAGTTGCCAAACTTAAGGAAAAAGCTCTATCACTTAAAAATGAAGTATCCACTGACAATATGCCTCGTGTATATTAAAACATTGGTCTTTAATCTTTCATTGTGCACTATTTTTGTAAACCCAATTAACATTGTTTTTAAGTAAATCCCGTTTCATTTGACCTCTTCAAAGAGGGATAGTTGCCCAACATGGCGGATACTCGCCTCACATCGAAAATACTTCGAAGGAGTTTATAATTAATATTAAGTTACAGATTATTTTATTTTGTTATATTTAAAAAAAAAAAAAAAATTATTTAGATATTTTACTATCAATTTTATTATTTTATAATTAATAATCGCATTATTTTTTTAAATACCTTTAATTAACAGTTTTTCTTTCTTATCTAGTTGTCTAAACGCTAGTGCTAAACTAACTTCGGTCTAGCAAGGACTACGCCTGAGTTTTTGTCATATTGACGTTAGGGCAACTAACCGGAAAATAATTTGGGGCGACTATCCTTTTCGATACGGATAATTGCCCTTTTTATTAAAAAAATAAATAAAAGCTATTCAACAATATACCGTATCAGACCGTGCAGTTGAAACTCCAATGGATGCGAGGAAACAAATAGTTGACTGAATCCTCAACCATAACATTATTTATTCGATAAAAATTAGTAGCCAATATTAGTACAACGCTCATCGAGTTCTCACCCCGGAAGATTTTTGCTCACACAGACGAAACTTGTGGGCCCTGTCCTATGTCTTTTGGGCACTGAAGCCTGCGAGGGCATATTAATAATTACAGAAAAGCGCTAACGCTAGGGACATCTCTAACATATTAAAAACCGGGGCAACTATCCCCCCGGGGCAACTATCCGGCTCTTACCCTATATTTCCAGAGTATATACTCATAAATTTTCAGGTAAAAATATTAAAAATTACGCTGGTTATGAATTTTTTAGTGAAAAAAGTCACTTTTGCCATTTTTTTCAAATTTAAATTTTTCTAAGTGATTAAAATTAAATAAATAGCCATGAAACCTATTGTACCTGAAAAAGCATGTATTAAAGTACATCTGAAAATTTTGTTGCATTCAAAAATATTCAATAGGTACCGTTCATACAACACGCACATAAATGACCCGGGTGTCAAACACACATAGTGCTCTTTGCGTAATTCTACTGAAGTGTGCCGTTTAAGGGTCTGATCAAAGTCATCACCCACTCAAAGAGAGACAGAAGTGGGAGGTGTCTTTGGCTTAAAAGAAGTGACTTATAGGAAAGTTTCACATGGGCCCTCATATTTCTTCATCTGGGTGCTCCACTTCTTGTTCCAGCCAAGTTCCACACAATGTTCCATGGTAGGTATGGTAAAATATTTTTTTTTAAATCGATAGAACGAAATTTTCAAAATTAAATACTCAATCTGGTATGCTAATAGACCACGCTTAATGTGGGTATTTTTTTTTTTTAATTGGAACACCATAAGTGGGTCAAAAATGCCCATGTTCCATATGTTCCAAGCAGGGTTGCAAAATTTTTAATGAAAAAGTAATGCATTAACCATTACTTTTTCATTGACTATTATATCTCGATCAACTTCTATTTCGATGGAAACCTATATTTTTTATAGCAGCACCATTTTATGCGTAAAACAAATACTTCTGTCCGATAAATTAATTATTCAATTCAATCAAAATTCAATTTTAAAAAAAGTAAGTAAGCCAGTTAACTCTTTACTTAATTTAAGTACTGAGCTTAACTAACTACTACTTACTTAACTTGACTTAATTTCAGTTAACTTCACTTGAATATAATCAGTAACTCTATATTTTTTTATATTTTGACTTCCGTAAATATCGAATTATTTCGTCCTCTCAAGCTAAACGGGACATTCTGTAGAATCTTGAGAACTGTTTGAGCCTGCGAACTAAGATTTTGCAAATTTGATTTGATCAATACAAGTTTCCATACAAAAAAAAGTTGACCTCTATAACATCTCGAAAAGTCCACTTGATGAAAAAAGTAAGGAAGTCAGTTAACCCTCAACTTAACTACTCAGCTTAACTTACTTCCACTTACTTTACCTAGCTAAGCAATAACTACAAAGTCTTCCACTTACTTTAACCTAGCTAACCAATAACTACAAAGTCCACTCGATGAAAAAAGTGAGGAAGTCAGCTAACCCTCAACTTAACTACTCAGCTTAACTCACTTCCGCTTACTTTACTCAATTTAACCTAGCTAACCAATAACTACGTTTCAATCGACTTAATACGCATCTCGGGCTTTCGGATGTGGTCCCTATAAATATATTTGATATGTACATGTCATGCCTATTCCAACGAGACTCATATATCTACCCTGACTTGGGACACGAGAGGGCGATGAGCCCACAAACTTCATCAAACTCGAAGGGTCGTGACGAGTTCTCAAGAGGATTCATATATGCATACACACAGACGAACCGGAAGCGAAGAAGTTGATTGCTCAGCCGGAAATGCCGTTCCTGCAGCTTAGGCCTCCCAACTCTCAACTCAACATGACTTATTCCCTTGCACGAGAAAATAAAAGATTTAACAATTTTTCATAAAAAATAGTATTCAACTAAAAAAAAAAAAAGTCTTCAATTAAATTTAAATCAAATTAATGTTTTTGTCCAACTTGTATTTTTTAATGTAGCTAAAATATGAAACTGTCAAATAAAAATATTTATTATCCAATTTTTCGATTCACCCTTTTTTAACGCTATAAGTAAAACCCTTTTAGCGTAAATTGAACATGATTCGTACGGGACTAAAAAAATGTCGCAAATGGAAAAAAAATCTAAAAGCAATTCTGGAACGAAGGGATGGGGAATGTTTTTGATGCTGATGACTTGTGAAATTCGAGATTATCGTTTCGATCAGCGTCAGGCATAAAAACGTCCACCCCCAGAATCAGGATGTCGTATTTTGTCGAAATTGCGCCCTTGTGATTCTCGTCGGGATTTTTCGAGAGGGATTTCGGGATTTTTCGTCCCTCGTAGAGAAAAATGTGACACACGTAGAATTTATAACGAACGAGATGAATAATCGACGAGTCGATCTGTCCGAAATAGCGAAATAGACACACACAAACATACAGAGGCGTCAGCTTATGCTATACAGTTTATGTTTATGCTATCGAAAATCTGTGTACATGGATCAAAATTTTTTTTTTGGTAATCCGATAAATTCCCACGAGTATCGAAAGAAACGAGTCGAAAGGTCAACCTATTCGAGAGCACGTTGGGTTTTTCGATTCTGGGGGATGAAAACCGAACGGACGAGAGATTTCGACGGATGAACAGGGATGAGACACCATTTATGTATGAAGCATTCTCTGTCAACTCAGCCACGTTTTTTTCGACCCTCTCAGATCCGTCCCATAACTTGCCACTGTTTAGTCCCACTTGAAGGTAGTCTCTGCGATTTTTTTCAGATTTTTTAAGCGGTGAATTAATGAATTGCATATGGGGCATTCCATCCCAAATCGGACAGTTTGAGAAACTTTTTTTTTTCCTCAATTTTTTAATATTTTTGAGTACCCATCAAAAGACCCTTCCTGTTAAATTTTGAAATTTTTTTGATTACCCGTTCAAAAGATATTAAATTAACAAAAATACTGCTCTTTTTTGATATTTTTGTCATAACTTCTTTAATAATGGTCGAAATTAAAAGTTTTTTTTCAAAATTTTTGTTTTTTTATGGCCTATTCAGAAAAAAAATATAACAAAAATATTCAAAGTGTTTTTGAATGAGTTTTTTGAGTTTTAAACGTTAAATCGCGTTTCTAAAAGTGAAAGTCATTTTTTTTTAAAATTTTTTTTTTTCGAACGTCTACCTATTCAACAATTTTTAAGACTAGTCCGATCGTGGGATCTCAATAACTACTATTTTTTTTCGATTTTTGAAAATAAATTTTTTTTTTTTTTTTTAATTAATTATTATGATAACCAATTTTTGTTACTGAATAGTATTTTTTAATCATTTTGAATTAATTGAAAAAAATACTATACAGTAACAAAAATTGAGTCAAAATAAATTATAAATATTGAAAAAAATATTATACCGTAACAAAAATTGGTATTCATAATAACTTATTAAAAAAAAAAATTTTATTTTCAAAAATCGAAAAAAATAGTAGTTATTGAGATCCCATGATCGGACTAGTCTTAAAAATTGTTGAATAGATAGATGTTTGAGACAAAAAATTTAAAAAAAAACTCAAAAATTACATTCACTTTTAAAAACGCGATTTAACGTTTAAAACTCAAAAAACTTATTTATAAACACGTCGAATATTTTTGTTGTATTTTTTCCTGGAAAGACCATAAAAAAACAAAAATTTGGAAAAAAAAACTTTCAATTTAGACCATTATTAAAGAAGTTATTACCAAAATACCAAAAAAAGAGCGGTGTTTTCGTTAATTTAATATCTTTTGAACGGGTAATCAAAAAAATCTCAAAATTTAACGGGAATGCTCTTTTGATGGGTACTCAAAGATATAAAAAAATTGAGGAAATAAAAAAAAAAAGTTTCTCAAACTGTCAGATTTGGTATAAAATGCCCGATATATTTTTTCAAATCCATATAGCTTGAAACAGAGAGGATGTACAAAAAAAATGTTCCTACAAAAAAATTATGTTTTTCCATCAAATATTGAATGCAATATGTGTTATATTTTTGTTGTTATATTTATATTTTTATAGGAATATTTTTTGTGTACATCCTCTTCGTTTTAAGCTACATGGATTCGAAAAAATATATGCAACTCCTTGATTCACCGCTTAAAAAATCTGAAAAAAAATCGCAGAGACTACTTTCAAGTGGGACAAGTTAAACTGTGGCAAATTATGGGACGGATCTGAGAGGGTCGAAAAAAAGTGGCTGAGTTGACAGAGAATGCCTCTTATATAGTTTTACATAGGTTCATGTGTGTATTTAGCTACATAAGGGTTATATATCGCATTACATGGACATATGTAAGTGCATCGATGTATCGAGAGTGCGGGATGAGTTTTGGTCGACCGTATCGATCACTTTGAAACCTCCATTACCCGAATTTCCGGCTTTTCTCTAAACCCTATCTTTCGGATACACACAGAACCACACTCTATTTATCAACACCGCTCGTGGATTTGATAACTCAATCCCATTTTCCTTTTCCCGAGACAAAAGCTAAAAAAAAAATATTTGGATCAAATGAAATTAGTTTGAAGCAAATAAATTTGTAAATCAATCTACATAGGTTTTTATTGAAACCAAATATTTTGTAGGCTAAATATTTGTTGGTTGAATCGAGTTATTACAAATAAGAAATTGATTTAGCTTTGATAAAAAATTTACTTGCTTGTAATAAAAAATTTATTGGAAAATTCTATTATTGAATTTTTATTATAGTCAGACTTTTTAATCGTTTGAAATTATTTAATTGTAGCATAAGTTTGCTTACTTATGTAAAATATCCATATTTACGTTTATGTTATTTTTAAAAAAATAGAAATTTTTATTTTTGGCAGAGCTGTATGCAAAACAGTGCCTTGGTTCAATTTACATTTTAGTCTTGTAAAATTAGTTGTAATTGAAAAAAAAAACCTTTGTTTAATCACTAGTCAATCGTATTTTGAAAAAGTGCGCAAAATTTTAATAAGATGCACCCGTAGTAAAAAACTCCATTCGTCGCCATTGAAAAATCCCCATTCATTCCCCATTGCCAAAATAACCAACGGAGATGAATGCTGAATTGCCTAAGGGGATTCGGCATTCATCTCCATTGGTTTTTGTAGGCAATGGGGAATGAATGGCGATAATCAATGGAGATTATTTCATATAGTAAAAAACTCCGATCGTCACCATTGAAAAATCGCCATTCATTCCCCATTGCCAAAATAACCAATGGAGATGAATGCCCAATTGCCCAAAGACATTTTCGCCATTGAATTCCCCATTTGAAATCGAATAGGGATTTTCCAATGAGGATTGACTTCCCCATTTCAAACGGAATAGAGATTATCCCATGGGCATCAGTCGGCAAGAACTCCTTGCATGGATTTTTTGGACACCGACTCCTGCTAATATTCCGTGCTCACACTCGTGTAGATAAGCATACTCTTCGCATAATCCGTATGGGAGTTTAGCGGGTTGCCGTCCTGCGACATCTCGCGCCAAGTCTCGGAACTAACGCGACGCGGTTTCCAATGGACATCTTTGGGTAATGCTGATCATTCAGTTCATCCGCATTTACGTCCCAATGGACATCATTGGGTAAAGCTGATCATTTCGTTCCTCAGCATTTGCCTTCTAATGGACACCATTGGGCAATGCTGATCGCTTGGTCCATCAGCATTTGCTTTCCAATGGGCATCATTGAGTAATGGTGATCATTCGGTTCATCCGCATTTGTTGTTCAATGGACGTCATTGGGCAATGGTGACTTTTCAATGGATATTTATTCACTGATCAATGGTCGTTCCTATACGCCATAAAAAAATGCGGAAATCTCAATGGGTCCCCATTCACTGTCCAATGGAATCGTATGAGGACCATTGGTTGCCATTGGCGATTCAATGGAGTTTTTTACTACGGGCATTAGTTTTTGAGAAATCTCGTCCACCGACTTCAAAAACAGTGTTTTTAGAAAAAAGCGGCAGACGAAGAAAGAAAAAGCTCTCTTTTCTAGACTTTTACTCCGATGCATTTGAAACTTAAGGAAAATATTTTAAACATATTCTACTAAAATTAAAAAATTAAGAAAATGAATTATTTAAAATTTGCCAACCCATGTAGTTTTTAATTTTGAGCGATTTAAATATATTTTAATTGATTAAATATATTTATTAATTTATTAAATAAATTATTTGATATCAATTGATAAATATATTTAATTGACGTAAGCAAAATGCTATTTAAATAAAACATTTTCAATCGATTATTTAAATCACACAAACAAATTTCCCTTTAAATAAACAATTTTAATTATTGTATTTATTTGGTACCAGTAAACACGTTATATATTTGTTCCAAGTGCGACTAAAAAATGGCACTATCGAAACAAACAAATTATCAAAATCAAATAAAATTTCCTGAAATAGAGAAATTTATTTCAATTCAATGAATCTTTTTTCCAGGTGTAGAAAAAAATCCCCTAATTTCCACCCCTACACCTAAAAAGAGTCAGAAGAACGCTATGAGAACGAAAAATTGCTAAAATTATTATTTTACAAAACAATTTTGAGAATTTGTCAACACTTTGAAAATAATTCTCGAAATAACTTTAAATTTTTTTAATGATTATTTATCAATTACTTGCAAACTCTTCTAATTTTTTGTTAAACAAAAATGATTTTTCGTTCAAAACTTAGACTTTGGCAATTGAAAAAGGTAAGAGGGCGATAGAAATCCAACCAAAGAAAAAATATGACAGTGAGAGAAAAATTTGGAAAATCGTCGAATGTACATCCGGCGCGAGGAAAAAGAAGAAAAAAAGAAAATTCCCCTCGCGGGACTTCCGATCGAGCAATCTTATAAGGCCTCGATCGTCGGAGGAGGCAAAAAAAAAAATTTGCCCCTCTTTCGCACACAAACACACACACACGAATCGCCGATAACGTGTCAGTGAAACGAATGGCCGGAGGATGAGAAAGAAAGGGGGAGGTCTTTCGTTCATAGAGCTTGAACTTGTTGAAAGGAGAAAAAAGAAAAACAGGATGTGAAGCAGATTTGCAGTAGAACTCAATATCCGGTTCGGCGGAAGACTGGTTTTCCTCTGACGGAAATGGCATGAAAACTGCTTACTTTCGTTTTACATTTTCAATCATTTTACGATATGTTCGATTAGGTTGAATAAAAAATTCATCATGTCCACCTGTCAGACTTTTCCCTTCAGGATTCAATGGGAAAATGGGTGTCAGCTTTATCGTACAGGCAAAAAATTCGCATGAAAGGTCCTTTTCTAAATATATTTTATAAAATATCAAATATTTTTATATATTAGAATTGAGATGATAATAATAATGGCAGTTTTGATGGTTTTGACAAATTTTTTCTAAAAAAAAATAAAAAAAAATTTAACAATAATTATTGAATATTTCATCTTAAATGTTAGATACTTAAAATGAATTATCTTGGGAAAATCATCTTTTTTAAATACTTTTTAATTATATAAAAGTTCTCGATGTTGAATTAAGATAAAAATTCAATAGAGAATTTTTTTATTTTTAGTCTTTTCCACTATTTTAATAGTGATTTAATAGTAATAGTAAGATTTCAATCTTACATGATTTTAATTCACATTGTGAGTCAAATCGGCTTCTATATATCTTCAAATGAATGAAATATTTTTGTCCGTGAGAACTAAATATTAATTATTAATTTTTTTTAAGTATCAATGAGTAGAATTTTAATTATTTTAGAATTTAGAATTTATTTACACTGCCGGCGAAAAGTTTTCGGACAAAACTTCAAAAAAGGTCTTGAATGTTTTTTTATGCCGTTTCGCCGGAAGTCAACATAAACTAATTTAACAAGCTTCATTTCCTGTATTTTTAATTATTTTTTCAATTTGTTTTTCGATTTGGACTCTATTTTGAAAACAACTGTTTTTCGCCTTTTTCCCCTCTCTTCAGGTGCACCTATCTTCTAAAGGAATTTTTTTAAATACATTTTTACGACTGGATTCATAAAGGGTAAAGTTTGAGCTACCATTTCTTTTTTTTTCCAACTTTGAGCGATTTTATTTTTCCAAAGTTATTCTGTTTTTTGTGAAAAAATGAGAAATTTGAAAAATCCCGTATAACACGAAAACTAAGAGGGCTCATGAAAAACTTCAAGACAGCAAAAAATTGTGTCTGTTTTCGTTGAGTTCAGAGGAATTTTTTCAGATTTTTTTTCAACATTTTTGTTCTTATTTTCTGGGTCGGAAAATGTCGACGTAAAAAATGTGGGAAAAAAAATTGAAAAAAGATTACAATGTGTTAGAAATGGTAAAATAAAGTATTTTCCCCTCTTAAAATTTTATCAATAATTCCATAGTTCTCGAGTTATGGTAATTGAATGATCTGAGCTCCGACCCAAAAAATGAGGAAAACGAATTTTCAAAAAAAAAATCTGAAAAAATTCCTCTGAACTCAACGAAAACAAACGCAACTTTTTTCTATTTGAGGTTTTTCATGAATCCTCTTTGTTTTCGTGTTATACGGGATTTTTCGAATTTCCTCTTTTTTTCACAAAAAACAGAATAACTTTGAAAAAACAAATGGCGCAGAGTTTAAAAAAAAAGGAAATTGAAGGTCGAACTATACGAATCCGAGCGTAAAAATGTATTAAAAAAATCTCTGGAAGATGAGTGCACCTGAAGAGAGGGAAAAAAGGCGGAAAACAGATGTTTTCAAAATAGAGTCCAAATCAAAAAACAAATTGTAAAAATAATTAAAAATACAGGAAATGAAGCCGAATTCTTCTCCTCAAAAATGCTGCTTATTAAATTAGTCTACGTTGACTTCCGGCGAAATGGCATAAAAAAACGTTCGAGACCTTTTTTAAAGTTTTGTTCGGAAACTTTTCGCATAAAAAATATTCCAGTTAATTAATTAAACAAATTCATATTCAATCTATATTTACAATAATTATATTAATTTCACCAATAATTTCAATTTCAATTTGCTTTTTCAAAATTGCTCCATCGAAAAACACCTCCAAAACCATCTGACAAAATGAATAAAAATAAAATAAACTTTTTCCCAGGAATGAAAACCATTTTCAGTAAAATTAATTCCCGCGGAAGCTTCGCTATTTCGTTGAAAATATCGTAGTTACATTATCTCAGATGGTAAAAAAATTTACGAAGAAGAACGAAGGGGAATCTCGCGGATGTGTAAAATAGGTTTTTTTAGCCTTCTCTCTGACAAGCCCTTTGCCTTAAGGTCGTGATACTTCCAAGTAGCCACTAGAGTTCAACATGGCGCTAATGTCACAGACGAGGCAGTGAGTTTCGCAAAGGAGGAGAGAAAAAAAATGCAATGAGGAAAAAAAGAGAGGATACAGTAAAAGCAGAAGTACTTCTGGCTGAGCTTGCCACTCGTCGTGGCATCGTATCGTCGTAATGACCGTTTATAAATTTGTTATTTGACTCTCTCAACGAGGAGGGAGTCAAATGACGAGGGTTGAAAACACACGCGTGTATACACGCAGTGTTAACAAAACCTTTGTTACCGCGTCGAGAATCTCTTTGTTTTACTCCGTTTCTTCGACTCGAGAAAAGCACGCGGCAAAGGACAAAGAAAAAAAAATAATATACGAGAGTATAATGACGTGAAAATGAGAACGTCGGATTCACACGAGACAAGAAAGAGGAGAAAAAAAATAAAGAATCTTTATTTTTTTTTCTCTCTTCTTTGCTCTCGTTTCTATGTTTATTAAAGATAGAAATGAGAGAGAGAGAGAGCAAAAAACGCTGTTGTGCAACTGACGAAAGCCCTCGAGGGTTTGTTCTAATCAAGCCAATTGGTTATCTGAGCTTCGAGCTTTTTTCCGTGACTTTACATTTGTTCAATCCAAATGTCACGCAAAAACCGTAGTAAAAAACTCCATTCGTCACCATTGAAAAATCCCCATTCATTCCCCATTGCCAAAATAACCAACGGAGATGAATGCCGAATTGCCTAAGGGGATTTTTGCCATTGAATTCCCCATTTGAAACGGAATGGGGATTATCCTATGGGGATTCAATGAAGAAAATCCCCATAGGCAATTCGGCATTCATCTCCATTGGTTTTTGTAGGCAATGGGGAATGAATGGCGATAATCAATGGAGATTCTTTCATATAGTAAAAAACTCCATTCGTCACCATTGAAAAATCGCCATTCATTCCCCATTGCCAAAATAACCAATGGAGATGAATGCCCAATTGCCCAAAGACATTTTCGCCATTGAATTCCCCATTTGAAATCGAATAGGGATTTTCCAATGAGGATTAACTTCCCCATTTCAAACGGAATAGAGATTATCCCATGGGCATCAGTCGGCAAGAACTCCTTGCATGGATTTTTTGGATACCGCCTCCTGCTAATATTCCGTGCTCACACTCGTCTAGATAAGCATACTTTTCGCATAATCCGTATGGGAGTTTAGCGGGTTGCCGTCCTGCGACATCTCGCGCCAAGTGTCGGAACTAACGCGACGCGGTTTCCAATGGACATCTTTGGGTAATGCTGATCATTCAGTTCATCCGCATTTACGTCCCAATGGACATTATTGGGTGAAGCTGATCATTTCGTTCATCAGCATTTGCCTTCCAATGGGCACCATTGGGCAATGCTGATCTCTTGGTCCATCAGTATTTGCTTTCCAATGGGCATCATTGAGTAATGGTGATCATTCGGTTCATCCGCATTTGTTGTTCAATGGACGTCATTGGGCAATGGTGACTTTTCAATGGATATCCATTCACTGATCAATGGTCGTTCCTATACGCCATTGAAAAATGCGGAAATCTCAATGGGCCCCCATTCACTGTCCAATGGAATCGTATGAGGACCATTAGTTGCCATTGGCGATTCAATGGAGTTTTTTACTACGGGAAAGGCCACGTGTCACTAAAAAGAGTATTCGTTTGCTGGAAATGTGAAAATGAAGCTTTTTCTCCCCCAAAGCTTTTTCCTACCTGAGAAATCTGTTGTTTTGAGATATTTGACAATTTTTTTTTTTTTTGCAAGGATTAGAACCTTTTGACAAAGCTATTTTTTCAATGACCCACAAGATTTCTGCATCTGCATTTTTTTATTTTCGTTCAGCATAAATTCTGAACTACGGCGCGAAGAAAAAATAACCCTACATTTTTTGTCCCTCGTTCAATTTTCTGATGGCCGATTTAGTCTAAAAAAATCGCAGGTACGATTAAGGTTTTTTTTAAAGTGTTTTTTGCGGTTCCCATCGAGAATACATTTCTTTCGACAAAAACTTTGCGTGATTTGAAATTAGCAATAAATTTCGCATCGAAATATGATTTTAAAGCGTTGAAAAATATTTTTTTTATTCCGGGTCATTTTTGGACATCTTTTCAGAATCCTGAAATAGCGAAATTTCAAGTGTTCGTAACTTTACGTAATAACCGCATCTAGAAGCCAAAATTTGAACTAGAAAAAACTTTACAGCCATTTTAGTGAACCAATTCGAATTTGGTCAAAATGCAGAGAAATCAATTTTTTAAATTAATTTTTTTCAAAGATTATATCGATGTATTTTGTCCTCCTGAACACGAATCTACCGATAGTTTTCTCAAAAAATCAAAATTTTTATAAATTTTCATTGAAAAAAACATTTTTCTATTATTTCTTTGACACTTCTTTGATTATTGAAGGATTGTAAATAAAACGGGGTTATCATAATACTATTGAAGTATTTTGGGAGGTGTTTTGTTTTTAATGCGATCGGAATAGTATATACACACATCATAATAATAATTCCCTCGTTTTCGAGATTCCTTAATTTTCACTGTTTTTCAATAATATCGACCTTTTAAAAAACTTTATAAGTTTAATATAGAGAAAAAAATAGCTCATATTCCCATTTATCAACTCTATCCTACAAATACATCACATATCTTCAATATCCCCGGATTATTTATGCATGATTTTAGATGATATACACCAATTACACTCTTTTTCGGCAATATATGGGGCATTCCATCCCAAATCGGACAGTTTGAAAAACTCAATTTTTTTATATTTTTGAATACCCATCAAAAGACCCTTCCTGTTAAATTTTGAGATTTTTTGGATTACCCATTCAAAAGATATTAAATTAATAAAAAAAACCGCACTTTTTTGGTGGTCATAACTTTTTTAATAATGGTCCAAATTGAAAGTTTTTTTTCAAATTTTTGTTTTATTATTAAAAAAATACAACAAAAATATTCGACGTGTTTTTTAATGAGTTTTTTGAGTTTTAAACTTTGAATCGCGTTTTAAAAACTGATCGTCATTTTTTATTTTTTGTTTCAAACATCTACATGTCTATTCAACAATTTTTGAAACTAGTCCGATCGTGGGATCTCAATAACTACTATTTTTTTCGATTTTTGAGAATTAATAATTTTTTTTTTTAAATAAATTATTATGAATACCAATTTTTGTTACTGTATAGTATTTTTTTCAATATTTAGAATTTATTTTGACACTTTTTTATTGTTAACAGGTTCGTGAAATTAGTAATTAATCGTTAAGTCTGTTTATGAACAATAATAACAACAGTTTTTATTTATTCACGTATTTTTTTGAAAACCTTACATATACAATTATTTCCTGAATTAAAATATTCCTTTGCCAATACGTTTCCGTTGCTCATTGGAATAATTGAATGAAATTTTTGTGTCCCCCCGTGATTGACTTCGCAGTACTTTATCGCAAATAAAATTTTTCTTTTGCATCTGAATAATGTTTCTTATGTGAAAATTTGACAGCAATATTCGGTAGACTATTTAGGTTCAATACCCATTTATACAATTCTTGAACTGTTGTTATTTGCTCATCGATTAATTATTAATTTTAAAAATCTGTTAACATAATGAAAAAGTGTCCAAATTAATTTAAAATGATTTAAAAAATACTAGACAGTAACAAAAATTGGTATTCATAATAATTTAGTGAAAAAAAAAAAATTATTTTTAAAAATCGAAAAAAATAGTAGTTATTGGGATCCCAAGATCGGACTAGTCTTACAAATTGGTGAATAGATAGATATTTAAAACAAAAAATTAAAAAATAAAAATTAAAAATGACACTCACTTTTAAAAACGCGATTTAACGTTTAAAACTCAAAAAACTCATTCAAAAACACGTCGAATGTTTTTGATGTATTTTTATCTGAAAAGGCCATAAAATAACAAAAATTTTGAAAAAAAAACTTTCAATTTGGACCATTATTAAAGAAGTTATGACCAAAATACCAAAAAAAGTGTGGTTTTTTTGTTATTTTAATATTTTTTGAACGGGTAATCAAAAAAATCTCAAAATTCAACAGGAAGGGTCTCTTGATGGGTACTCAAAAATATAAAAAAATTGAGGAAATAAAAAAAAAAAGTTTTTCAAACTGTCCGATTTTGAATGGAATGCCCCATATATATTTTTCATATTCCTCAATTTCCATGAATTTCCATAAGGACGAAGAGAATGAGAAATCTAATTATCCTCGATGGAAAAAGCTACCCCTTCGAGTCCTCCACCCTCAACCCCGATGAATCGAGACCGAACTCGCTCTAATTAATAAATAACGTGAATTCAGCGTCAATCATGACAATTAGTCGGAGTTGCTTCAGCTTTTTTCCTCAACGACGACGTTCAGCTTTTACCAGTTGTACTCAAAAACCCGGTACAAATTGAATTCCGAATGATTGCCATTTTTCCTCCTCTTTCTCATATTTTCCACCCAGACGAGCATAATTTTCCTCGGCCAATGTGATTCATACGCTATCATGAAAAATACAGGAAAAACCTCTTGGCCGAGCGGAATAATTAGTCATATAACTCTCGATTTCCGAGGCAGTGATTTTCAACCCCTATTTTTCCAGCGGGAGAAAGCTCAAAGGAAATTGGGGTTGCGAATGGAAAAATAAGTTACACGCGAGAAGGACTAAAACGAGGATGAATAAAGTGCGCGGAGAATGGAAAAACAAAGGGATATCGCGTGAGAAGAACGAGACTAAGGGTACTCGACAAGCTGAAAGCCCTTTTCTTCTCCCTTTCCCTCTTCGTTCCTCCATCTTGGATTAATCGCCTTTACGATCCTATTTATCAGTCATATACATTTCCAATCTCCCTCGAGATGAGGAGAGAAGCCTCTTCGTACACAATTTGACAGGAGCATCAACGACTCCGGTTTCATCCCCCTCGACGTCGGAGGGGTAGTTTTTTATTATCATACTCTTCTGCAGTCCATATCGACGAGAAAAATGCCATCGCAACTGTGTCACACGCGAGAGTCAGCATTTCCTTCTCATCCCCTCCGAATTGACGTCAAACAGGATAAAACTTGCATCATCCCTCCTCACCGCTCTTTTTTCTTGACAGCAGAAGCGTCTCAGCGAAAGCTCCCTAAAATCACCGGAAGTGACAAAATCTTTCACTGTTTGCCCGGAGAAATATGCGCCAAGTGACTCATCCCCAATATTTCATCGATAACTCGGTCGTACACGGAGAAAGGGGGTGGAAAACACCCCCAAACGTTACCACCGAAAATAGATCGGTATAGAGTCGAGCGATTACCTTCTTCGATTTACCTCCGCGGATTTTTATTGTAGAAAAAAAAAGGAAAAATGACGTATGCTGGTTGGTCTTGGTCAGTAGAAAAGCTGAGACGTTGATACGAAGAGGGATGATTGTGAAGGACAGAAGCGAATGGCTTTTGGACGGCGATCATGGCGATTGTGACTTCAATGTCCAGGGGAGGGGTAGGTCCGATTCTTCGGACATTGTGTCGCGTGAAATCACATCGCCGATCTCCGAAAATCTTGTGTTTGGCTTGACGTGGGTCGTTTTGTTGTTCTCGCTTCGCCGACCACGAATGGATCGTCACGAGGGAATCCTCCCTCTTCAGGGCTTGGAAAACATCGAGCACCTAATAGCTACCCTTAACGAGCCATTTCGGGGTTTGCCAAAGAAATATATACACGAAAGATCTGACTGCGCACGAAAGAATCGTTTCCAAGAGTCTCTCCTGTCGAATTGACGAGGAGCATCAAAACGAAAATTCGCCAAGGGATGAAGATGGCGGATGGATTTTGGTGGTCGTTGGATCGATTAGAAAGTTACAACGTCTGGGATAAACTAGGAATTTTTATTTGATAACTTTTAATTATTTTTACGAGATATTTGTAAGATAATCTACCGTCGAAAAAATAATTTTTTTACTTTTGTGACCCTTAAGGCGGTATTCTGCTCTAGGGACATAAATTCTCAGCGTTTGTCGAACTCGATACAAGAAACGTTTTTATCATTCTATTTTTTTTTACAACATATTTATTAATATTTAGACAATAAACAAACAAATCTTGGGGGAGAAAAATGAAAATTAAATAAGTTATAAGCTGTCAAAGTTCGGGGCAAAAACAGGGGTGTCCCAGGTAGGAAATTAAAAGGCTGACGATGGAAACAAGCTTATGCGAGCCTTGTTTCACCGAGCCTGAGTGAGACAGACCTGGGTCAGGTTTCATTGCATCGTTTAGAGCAGCCTGGAACCAAGACTGGCTGCTTAGCCTAAACTCAGGGTTATTTCAGGCTTTATTCAGCCGGTGCATTTTAAGGTTAAAAAATCAAGGCCGAGTGCAGGCTTGTTTCAGGTTGTGATAAAATAAAATAATTAGCCTTAAAATTCACCGGCTAAATAGGGCTTGAAATAACCCTGAGTTTAGGCTAAGCAGCCAGTCTTCGTTCCAGGCTGCTGTAAACGATGCAATGAAACCTGGCCCAGGTCTGTCTCACTCAGGCTCGGTGAAACAAGGCTCGCACAAGCTTGTTTCCATCGTCAGCCTTTTAGCTGAGTTTATAATAATATTTTTTCTGTATTTTTATAAGAAAAAAATTTAGCACATATATTCAATATGATATACATACACATGCATATACATAAATTAAAAATATGTTATAAATAATACTAATACATAAATGGTAATAATAACAATATAAATTAAGTAATTATATTAATTATTATTTAATATTATTATTATAACAAATATATTAATAATATTTATTATTATTATTGTTATTATTATTTATCTGATTCAATATTTGATTTTTTTAAATTAAGTCAAAAGACAAGTTGAACTAAAAAATGGCCTTCGGGTAATGAAAATAAATTCTTAATACTATTTTGGTACGTATTTATTTCTCGGCATGGGTTCTATAAATATAATATTTACATCAGTATATCAAAAGTAGTCGGTGGTGTAGTGGATAGCGTCCCAGTCTCGTAGTTAGGCTCGATAGGTAGGTAGGTTGCAAATCCCAGTCTGGTCTCGTACGTATTCTAGGGTCCGCGAATATTCAAGAAAACTAAATCAGTTGGCAAAATCTATGAACTTTCAAATTATCAATTTTTTAATAAATTTAATTCATGTTAAATTTGAACTCGGATATGCGTAAAACGTGGCTCGCGGGTTCAAACCCCACTGTGCGCTGGGGGCAAAAATTTTTTTTCTTAAAATTTTTTTTTTTCGTTACTTGACCCTTAGAAACTATTAATTATGAATATGGAACTGATTTTCATCGTAACAACTGATAAATATATGGAAAAAATAAATAATCCAGCACGGGTCATAAATGCTCGCAAAGGCTTCATTAAGGCTCGTTTCAGGCTTAGTACAGGCTTTTCTACCAGCCTTTGGTCAAGCCTGTGTGCAAGAGCCTGAAACCGCGTTATCATTAAGAGGTTTTCCTAGGCTTAAAATCAGGCTGATGCTCAGCCTGAATTAAAAAATGTGAGCCTTGTTTCAGGGCTTGGCGAGCCCTTTTTTCATCGTCAATTCCTACCTGGGGTACTATCCGATACGATTGAAACCTTTCTAGTCATTCAAAGCAAAATTTAAAAAAACGATTCTTAATTAGTAAGAATGTCGTTATAGAGAAAACGAAAAAAAAATGTCGCAAAATGGCGGCGGTCTGAATAAAAAAATTGCACGATTTCAGGGTGATATCAAGGGCAACATTTTGGGAATTTATATTTATCACAACTGCGCCATTTTATACTCAAAGAAATGTCCAACTTTTGTTCAAAGGTTTTTTAATTTGACCAATATAATTTCCCACGAAAAACAAAAGTTACTACATGCTTTCTAGGGTTTGTGCAAACCCTTCTCCTGGATCACGATACCTTCGGCACTTGATTAAAGAGTACCACGGATCTAGAACCGTCGACTGAGTTCGTCCATTGCGACGAAAAATAGTATTTCGAAAAAAAAATATCTGTCACGAATTCCAAATACTTTTGGGGTCATTAAAACTTACCCTTCAACGTTACACCCTCCAAATCAAGATCATTGGATCCCTCTCACCGAGACGAATCCAACGAGCTATTGTTCATCCCAAAATTCCTACCGGAAGTGCCCGAGTTGGCCGTGTGGCGGGTGTGGCGGGTATATTCAGTCCGACCTCAGCTTATATTATACTATGATATATTCCTATAGCCTTTAATGGCTATACTTATTACAATATATTTCTAGGTATATAGCTAGTGCTATAATCCTATTTATACCTCTTTAAGATAATTAAACTTATTTAAAGAGTTAACTATAAAATACCACGGCCACAAGAAATCATATAAAGCTAAAGCAAATCTAGGATAGAAATGGCCCGCCACATCTGCCACAAGGTAAGGTTGGTGGAAACTTAAAAATAATTGAGCTATACATTTTCTATAAGCATACGGCAAAGTCGTTTATCAAGTAATACTAAACGACTATACGCACTGAGAAAAAAAATTGTTGAATGAACTAAATCTTTAGTCGCATACGCACGACTAAATATTTAGTTGTACAAACCCAAATTTTGTTGCCTGAATCATATTTTGGTCAACTGAAACGCAGAATTACTCAAAAAACTAATTATTTAGTTGGACCCAGTAAATAAAGACCTCCGTGTGAAGAACGCATAGAGGTATACACATACCCCAACCATTAAAATAACAAATAGGAAGCAACACGCCAAATTTCCAAGCATTCTTCTAACTCGTAGATTCTGAGGACTTCCGATCACTCTCGTTGGCTCGGGTCGATCATTATTCACTAAACTGTCACTTGCAGATTCGGCTCGATGGTCGCTGCCCACTTCTGAATCCTTTTGAATTTCACTCGTTTCCACTTCATTCTGGACTTTCGACATTTCTATCACCGTCTCAGTAGAATTGTCACTGTTCTGCTCGGACTGAAGGGAATTCTGTTCTTCGTTGACAGTATTCTCAGTGTTTTCAACTGGTTTAGGCGCTTCTACTGCCGACATTTCATGTAAGACGCTGTCTGCCATGAGGTCTTCAAACTTAGTCAAGATAACAGTAGTGGAGGTCTCCATTGATGCAAATAATTAACAATTGGCAACTATCCTCGTGAACGTGTATCGAAGTACTGAGTAACTTTGTTATTCATTTCGTGTTGTTCTTATCGTAGTCAACCGGAAAACCTAACATGAGTCAGCTTATCATATGAGTAATATTTGCGCAAAATTCCGAATAACAGGATATTCTATTATTGTCGTCATTCGCTGCCTCAGGGCGATAACAAATAACAGGAAAATACCATTGTCAATGTATGATTCGAAGTTAAGGCGGCAAAAATGTAGCGAAGCTATTATTAAAATACATACTATTCCATATGGGAATATTCCTCGAGCTTTGATATTCCAATGAGCAAAAATTGAACAAGACGCGAAGATGGAGGTGGTGAAATGAAACGCAATGATGCCAACTGTAATTTTCACTTGATTTTTATTTTTGCTAAAATTAAACCAAAATACACTTAAGACCTGCTAAGAGACTTCCTCTAATCGAGACAATTCCAACGAACCCAAACACGTGGGTTTTACAATCATTTTTAACTTACATGCTTTCTAGGATTTGTGCAAACCCTTCTTCTGGGTCACGATACCTTCGGGACTTGATTAAAGAGTACCACGGATCTAGAACCGTCGACTGAGCTCGTCCATTGCGATGAAAAATAGTATTTCAAAAAAAAATATTCGGCACGAATTCCAAATACTTTTGGGGTCATTGAAACTTACCCCTTAAGGTTACACCCTCCAAATTAAGATCATTGGATTCCTCTCACCGAGACGAATCCAACGAGCTATTGTTCATCCCAAAATTCCTACCGGAAGTGCCAGAGTTGGTCGTGTGGCGGGTGTGGCGGGTATATTCAGTCCGACCTCAGCTTATATTATACTATTATATATTCCTATAGCCTTTAATGGCTATACTTATTACAATATATTTTTAGCTAAACTGCCAAGAATTTGGAAACACTCGCCCCGATTCCACGCCACACAAAAGGTTTCACTGCATTTTAAAAAATAAGGATATTTCAATTCGCCAAGCGGCTTTTCAAAGGGGACATATTCAGCTTCATTTTGCTTTTTACAAAAAAAATTTGCGATTTTTTTTTAACCCGGTACGCCCTTTGAAAGATGGTCGTTTTTCGGCTTCTTTTGGCACTGTAATTTTGGCGCACGGCTCATGGAAATTTTTTAAAACTATTTTTCTCGAAAAAAAAAATTGTGGCGGGGAGTATTAGCTTTAATTTCGTTTTTGAAAAAGTTTCGTACGATTTTTTTTCGCAAAAATATTCGATTTTTCGCAAAAAAAAACCATATTTACAAAATGTAGCGTAACTCTAAAACTACTGGGTTTCCTGAAATCGATAAAAGACATTTTATCATTACGCAATTACGTATTACGCAATTACGCATTTTAGATCGAACTTAAGTTTAAATTTAAGATCAATGTTAAGTTTAAACTTAAGTATCATTATAAGTTCATACTTATGTTCAAACTTGAATGCGAACTTCAAATCGATCTTAAGTTCAAACTTAAATTTGGTTTGAGGTTTGATCTTGAGATCCATCTTGAGCTCGAACTTATAAGTTCGATCAAACTTCTTTCATCGCCTCCCTCAACCGTGTTATTTCAAATTAGTTGTGAAAATAATCAAGTACGATCAAACTTAAGTTTAAGCTCAAGATGGATCTTAAGTTAGAACTTCAAACAAAATTTAAATTTGATCTTAAGATCGATCTGAAGTTCGCACCAAAGTTTGAACTCAAGTATGAACTTATAATGGCACTTTAGTTCAACTTACGATTCATCTTAAATTGGAACTTAAGTTCGATCTTAAGTTCCAACTTGAGTTCCATGGAAAGTTCAATCTTAGGGTAGGACTTGTGACTTGAAATTCGTGCCTTACAGATGTAACAGAGTTTGGAGTCGTTCTTCTTGCCCTTCTTTATTCCCTTCATGCGAATGGCATCATCGATTGTTCGGACATCTTGGCTTGTTACACATATCTATATACCTGGTTTATGAATGACTTTTTTTCCTCTTCTACCCACTCCCCACACCCCCTCCCGCCCCACAAGGTCACGAGGGTTCACTGTGCACACGTTTTTACCGTATTTTGCTGCTCGTCCAAAGTAGCCCCAAAAAGCAACAAAGTAGCCCCCAAAGTCAAAGCAGCCCCGTTTTACGGTAACCTCTTCGTCACCTTGAAAACCTTCCTTCAATGACAAAGTGAATCAGCCACTGGATTCTTATTTACATCGTAAATATCAAGTCCGCCATTTCGGTGTCTCGACTTTATAATGTTGAGTGGAAATTCCCGGAACTGATGAAGATGATTCGCGGAGACGGAGGTCATTCGCGAGGAAATCCAATGTGTCGCGAATCCTTGGTGACATAGAAAAGTGGACAAGCCAAAGGTCAAACGAATGTTGGGTTATCGAAATATCAAAGGTTCATCTTCCACCATGAACTCATGACCCATATTAAGTCTGAGATAGTCACTTAAAAATATCACCTGCACTTTTCTCCCTCCCTCTCTCTCCCTATCTTCTATAATGGCGAGCATTACAGACCAGAGTTGTAAATAATGCATTACTTTGATAATGCATTACTGTATTCATTACCCATTACACTGTAAAATGTGAAATGGATAAGTGTACTATTACAAAATACAAAAGTGATGTATAATGAATGCGTGTAGCATTACAATTAAAAAAAGTAATGTGTAATGGATGCATGTCCCATTACAAATAGAAAAGGAATGTGTAATAGATGCGTATTCCATTACAAATAACAAAGGAATGTGTAATAGATGCATGTCCCATTACAAAAAGAAAAGTAATGTGTAATGGATGCATGTGTCATTACAATGAAAAAAAGTAATGTGTAATGTATGCACGTTCCTTTACAAATTACAATGTAAAAAAAAAGTAATTCGCAGTGGAGAATATTCCATTACAAATAGAAAAATTGCCGTGCTCGTATTAGAAACCTGCACATTGCTGTTTCATTATATTATTTCGCTCACTAAAAGTTAATCCACAATTATCACAGATGATCCACAAAGTTAAAAAAATAGAAACAAAAAAACAGACAGTTTATCATTAAATATGAAGTACGAAAATGTACTCAACCCCAAAAATTATCAAATTTATATTGAACTGGCTTTGACACGCTGTTACCCATAATTATAAGCAATCTAATAAAAATTACAAGTTACTGATACAAAATTTTTCGCTTCATTGAATCCCTAAATAATGCGGATGTTCTTTTTTTTAACTTTATGGATCATTTGTGATAATTGTGGATGAACTTTTAGTGAGCGAAATAAAATAATGAGACAGCAATGTGCAGGTTTCTAATACGAGCACGGCAATTTTTCTATTTGTAATGGAAAATTCTCCACTGCGAATTACTTTTTTTTAAATTGTAACTTGTAATGGAACTTGCATACATTACACATTACTTTTTTATTTGTTATATAACACGCATCCATTACACGTTACTTTTTTATTTGAAATGACACATGCATCCATTACACGTTACTTTTTTATTTGTAATGGGACATGCATCCATTACATATTATTTTTTTATTTGTAATGAAACATTCATACCTTACATATGACTTTTTTTATTTATAATGGAACACGCATCCATTGCACGTTACTTTTTTATTTGTAATGACACATGCATCCATTACACGTTACTTTTTTATTTGAAATGACACATGCATGCATTACACGTTACTTTTTTATTTGTAATGGGACATGCATCCATTACACATTACTTTTTTATTTGTAATGGCACATGCATCCATTACACATTACTTTTTTTATTTGTAATAGGACATGCATCCATTGCCCATTACTTTTTTAATTGTTATGGAACACGCATCCATTACACATTACTATTTTCATTTGTAATGGAAAACTTGTCATTGTCACATTGTTTAAAGTAATGGGTAATGCATTACTTTTACATTACTATTTTCACAACTCTGTTAAAGACAGAGACCTCCTTGGCGGACCGCTGGCGAATTATCGCGCCAGCTGTACCGAAGATGGTTGTAAAAAAAAAAGCTTCGCGGTCCCAGACGATGACATTGCTCTTGGAGCTTATACGAACTCTGCCGCGGAATTATTGGTCGTGGCCCGAGCAATTTTTTCGAATTAAGCTCTCAGTCTCGACGAGAGAGTTTTCGCAGTGGCGAATGTCGGAGAGAGATTTTCTCACGGTCTTTCACGTGGACTCGCTATCTTTTCGTTTCTCGGTTTATCTCGGACTAAGAGAGAGACTAAGAGAGACGGGGAGGGAAAAAAAATGATCGGGTTGAAAAATACTCCGCGGCTTCAAGAGAGAGAAGCGCGTGGCCGCTGGTGAAAATTTTTTTTCTCCCCATTTGCAGTAGTTACGGCGCTGATTGATCAGCCACAACTCTCCGACGCGCCAGTCGAGATCGTTCGAGAAATCGGCGTGTTCTCTCCGCTTCTTTTTCTCTCCTTCGCTCTCCCTCACCGTCTCGAGACTCTTTCTCTTTAAGGCTTCACCTTGCACAGTAATTTCAGCGTCGTTGCCGATAGAATCAGCCAGAATGCAAGAGGATGAAAAATAGAAAAAAATGGCACGAATCCGGAGGAATGGAGGGAAAAAAGAGGATCCAGAGTACACGTTTTTTGCGGAAGACCGAGATTACGTTGGAGAAAGGGAGCCACGAGGGTGGATGAAAGATTCACGAAATAAAAGAATCTGGAAGCTGCGAATTCGCGAGATAACGCGCCCGAGCAACCGAGTTAATTATTTTCATCGCGAATTGAGTTAACCACGATATGGCAAAATTTTCCGCGCCAATCTGAACTCGAAGAAAATTAATGAACACATTTTTCTTGTTCATTTCGATGTATTTTATTCTGGTGAAATTTAATAATGTATTTTATAGGAAATTTATTTTATTTGAGTTTATTTTATTGATTTAATTTTATTTTTCCTGAGTTTATATTTTATTTATTTTAGTTATTTATTTTATTTATTTTATTAAAAAGGGCTAAGAAAATAAAAATTTCTGGGTAGTATATCACTTACTGAATTTTGAGAAAACCGAAAATTGAAGATATTCAAAATTGACGCCAATTTGTGAATTTTCAAAGAGAAACACAAATTTTTGGTACTTCCGAAGAAAAACTAGGGTAGATTGAGAAAAAAAATTTTTATGTACCTTAATACATATAAAATATAATCTCAAAATTTTATTTTCATTCAGTTTTTGGTAATGAAAAAAAAAATCCTTAAGGGCTTGTACAACTTAGGAATTTTTATTTTTTTCCATTTTTTTATCGGCTTAAATCAATTAATATTCAACTCTGAGCGTTGGTAAATAAATTTTGAAACTCAAAATGCGTTTTTCTCGAAACGATCAACAATTTTTACCGCAGCTTCTTAAATAGATTATCCAACGAAGTACGCACGATTTTTACGATTGATTGATAATTACACTTAAGGTCGACTACAATTTAATTTTTCAACAAAAATAGAAGATAAAAATCAAAATTGACGTCAATCTGTAAATAAAAAAAAATCTTAGCTACTTCCAAAGATTAACTAAAGTAGATTGAAACAAAAATTAGAAATTAGGGAGAATAAACATCCGTTCAAATTCCCAACTGCAACGACGCCATTTTGTACCTCAGATATAAATAAAAAATATTTTTTCATGCCTTAATACATATAGAATAAAATCTCAAAACTATATTTTGATTCATTGTTTGGTAATGGGAAAAAAAAATTCCCCAAAAAGCTTCGTTTTTCAGCCCCTTATTGCAACCCTTAATGAATTGCCAATTCGAACTCGAAAATATCAATGACCGAATTTTTCTCAACATTCTCAATGTAATTCCCATTTTTACAAAAATTAACGAACTGTGTTATAGAAAATTAATTTTCACCCACTAGATTCCTCCTCAAAATTAGTTTTAAGGGATATCTAAATTATGAGATTTACTGGGCAACATTGTACTCTCACGGGCTTTTTGAAAAATGGCCTGCAGCGAGACATTGTTAGGGAAGAAATTGCAGAAATAGGCAGTCCTGAGAATGAGAGGCACAGATATAGCGAAAGGGGAAACGAGCCAGAGAGAGAGAAAAGCAGAAATATGAAGGAGAAAAGGAACGAGAAGGAAGAGTGCTGAGTGAAAACGAGAATAAGAACGACTCTGAGAGACTGGATGACGAAGTAGTACAGTGCCCACGTTGGATGGAGTTGAGGGATGGGTACCGGATGTGAGGAAGAACCAGAGAGGAAACGAGGTGGCTGATAGGACGGTCGCCCAGAAAAGGAAGTCGAAGTCTCGAGAACGAGATGAAGAAATATAGAGTGAGAGCTGAGCAGTAAGAATTCATACACAGATATATATGGGTCATTCCATGTCAAACCGACCAAGAGTTGGCATCGACCCCTTTCAATTTCGATGAAATTTGGTCCGAAATTTTCGTTTTTAATAAAACGAAGTTCTACCAGAGGAATAAATTAAATTTTTTTTTTCGAAAGTTATGCAAAATTCGAAATTTCACAATTTTTCATGACTTTCAAGTTTATTTTTTAAATATCTTGAAAACTATTATAGTTACGAAACATTGTTCCAAATTCATCGTAAAGAGTATACTTGGGGCTAGAAAAAAAAATATTCGGAAAAAAAATTTTGAAAAATGATGAATGTGGAGAATTTTGAATTTTCAATAATCGTGAAAATCCAACTTCCGTAATAAATTTTTGGTTCGATTTTTGAAATATAATACCTTGCACTGATCTGAAAAGATCCTGAAATTTTTGAAAAGGTGTTTTTTTGTTTTTTCGAAAATATGAATTTTTGAAAATCGAGTAAATCCACGATCAACATTAAATTTTGGGTTAATTCTTTTTGTATAATACCTTGTACTGATCTTAAACTATCCTGAAATTTTCAGGATGGTGTTTTATTGTTTAAAAAATATAAACTTTTGAGTTTTGGTAAAAAAAAAAATTTTTACCAAAATGCCGTTACTTTTACTTTTTTTTCTGCTCATAATTACAAAACTACATGATTGTTTAACTTTACTTATCTGAGAGGTAAAAAAAAAATTCACCAAAATTCAAAAATTCATATTTTTGAAAAGTCAAAAATACATATTTCTGAAAAAAAACAAAGACACCTTTCTGAAAATTCCAGGATCTTTTAAGATTAGTACAGGATATTATATGAAAAAAATTGAACCAAAAATTTAATACGGAACTTGGATTTTCACGAATTCAAAATTCTCCAAATTCATCGTTAATCAAAATCTTTTTTCGGAATACCTACTTTTTTTTCGTAGCTCCAAGTATACTCTTTCAGACGAATTCAGAACGATTTTTCGTAACTATAATAGTTTTCAAGATTTTTAAAAAATAAACTTGAAAAATTTGAAAACCTGTAAAATTTTGAATTTTGCATAACTTTCGAAAAAAAAAATAATTTTTTTTTCCTTTGGTAGATTTTCGTTTTATTAAAGACAAAAACTTCTGACCAAATTTCATCGAAATTGAAAGGGGTCGATTCCAACTCTTGGTCGATTTGACATGGAATGGCCCATATATATATTTGTGTGTCTGCAGTCGACCGTAAAAGTGTAGGAAAGACTTATATCCACGAAGGGTGAAACTAGACGTAGAACGAAGAGAAGAAGAGAGGGAGATAGAGAGGGGAAAAGGGACGGTGGACTTGCATTAACGCCGATGCAAAATGGAACAGTAACTAATTCCGACTCCACTGGAATCCTTCTCTCGCTTCTGATTTATCGGTTTCCTACAATTTTCAACCTCTTCATTTCCAATTTCAACATTATCCCACGAATAAATTTGCGTATGTTTAAAAGTTAACTCTTGACAGCCAATCGATCGTTTCGTTTACATTTAACTTGCTTATTTGTCCCTAAATGCGAATATTTCGTCGTGAAATCGATACAACCACGATTTCATTGTCACTGAGATTGAAAGGAAGAAATGCAAATTAAAAATTTAAACGGTTCGATTACAAGGAATTCACATTTGGAAATGGGGAGGAATTTTTTTTTTTCTGAACCGAATCCCTCAATCAATTATTTCCAAATTCAATTCTATTCATCTTTGGCATTGATAGTATTTGCTCAAAAAATTTGAGTTCGATAAGTCCAAAATTAAAAATTAACTATTGGACATTCTTGAACTCGAAAATTGTCTTGATAAAATATCCTTCCTAAATAGATATTTGGCAATCAGGCTAATTTTTTATTTACCCTACCTACCTACCATCATACCTATCCTACCTAACTACCCAACACGCTACCTATTACGCTATTGACTACTACTATGCACTTGAAAAAAGTTAGGAGTTATGAAGATTCCAATATATGAAAACATTTAAAAAACCAGTTTTTTAATTTTTAACAACTTATATATACTATTAAAGTATACTATAGAAATGATAGTTCCTTGCTTGAAGGAAATAAAAATTTCATCATTCCAAACAAATATTCTATTGGAATAAAATAATGTATTATTTATTTTACTACAGCTTCTTTTCAAATAATCACAATCGATTTTATATCTAATAAATATTGAAAATACTACAGAAATATCCTTAGAAGTAAAATAATGATGAATTTATTGTAAAGAAATAATTTTGTTCGAAAAAAATAATTTAACATTGATGTCGTTTTTCAGATTCAAATAATCTCATGTTTATGATGCAATAAATCTAATTAATCCAATGAATACAAATTTATTAAAATCTATTTAAATAAAGATATTTTTAGAAGTAAAATAATGATGAAATTATTGCACAGAAATAATTTCATTCGAAAAAAATAATTTCGTATTGAAGTCATTTTTTAGATCCAAATAAGCTCATGTTTATGCTGCCATAAATAATTTTCTTAAAAAAAAATAATTTCGTGATGAAGTCATTTTTTAGATTCAAATAATCATCATTTTAAATTCGAATAATCTATTGTTTATGATGCGATAAATATAATTAATCTAATGAATACAAATTCATTCAAATCTATTTAAATAAAAATATTTTTTGAAGTTAAATAATAATGACTTTATTGCAAGAAAATAATTTTTTCGAAAAAAATAATTTTGTATTGAATTCGTTTTTTAGATTCAAATAATCTCATGTTTATGATGCGTTCAATGTAAATAATTCATTGAATACAAATTTAATCAAATCTATCATGCATTGAATTGTTACAATTAAATAAGAATTTAATATAATGGAGTAATAGATTCGTGAAAATATTTTTTTAAATGAAGAGTGATTTTCTTGGTTCAACAAATTAATAATCGAGTTAATACTTTCATTTAATAAATAAATTCATGTTCTCAAATTCAGTAATTTTTTCTCTCAGTGAACATTCTACAGAGACCATTGTAAATTTTACAGTTCAAACACAGTTGATTTCGTCGTTTCTGCTTGTTATTTCTGCTTTGTCATTTTTTTGCGGTGAACATTGCATTTTTTACAGTGTAAATCTGCATTTATAATGGTTTGAAAAGTAGACATTGAATCCATTAATTTATAACGGATTCCCAGTAAAACGCCTGAATTACGCCTGAACCGTAAATTCTGCATTGAATTCAGTAATTTTTCAAATATTACACATGAATTGTCACTGATCATTTTTTTCCGTGTATGATTCTTTATTTCTATCGCATTTACCAAAGAGGAGCTCGGAACAATCGGGATATGTTTGGCCTCGTTCATGCGATCAACGCGTCAACGATCCACTCGCGATCAGCGAACGAAAAAAAAAAAGAACAACGATGGATCATTTCAAGTCAGATGCACGTGATAGAAGATCGGAAAATTTGGCTTCGCAAAGAGAAAAGAGAGGGACACAGAGGCGAGTTATCGTGAGTCGCGGACAATCGAATCGTTGAACCGTGACTTCGATAAACGTCCATCGAGTGACCAATCGAGTTTGTTCGATTTTATTAGGCTGAATTCGAGCTATGCCGAATCGTTTGTTCGACCATTCGAGAACCTTCGGTCCAACTCCTCCCGTCCAAAACTATCCGATTTTGGGACTCACTCTTCGCTCGTCCAAACGCTCCGCAAACGACAGAGGGGACATTTAAATATTTGATTTAATTCCATGCACACCCGTTGCATCCGGTTCGCCATGCGAGAATGTTCCAGCCTGGAGGAGAAACGGCTGTTTCTGCGCGGTCAATCGATGCATGAAGTTGTCAATGTTACTGCAGCATATATTTACCCAGTCAACACCATTGAAATGGAATATTCGCCGGCTCGTTCGAGAACGGCACAAAGAGACCCATTTTTTCCACCTACCCGTAGTAAAAAACTCCATTGTGCGCCATTGAAAAATCCCCATTCATTCCCCATTGCCAAAATAACCAATGGAGATGAATGCCGAATTGCCTAAGGGGATTTTCGCCATTGAATTCCCCATTTGAAACGGAATGGGGATTATCTAATGGGGATTCAATGGAGACAATCCCCTTCGGCAATTCGGCATTCATCCCCATTGGTTATTTTGGCAGTGGGGAATGAATGGGGATTTTTCAATGGCGATGAATGGAGTTTTTACTATACGAAAGAATCTCCATTGCTGTTCGCCACTCATTCCCCATTGCCTACAAAACCAATGGATATGAATGCCGAATTTTCTAAGGACATTTTCGCCATTGAATTCCCCATTTGAAACGGAATGGGGATTATCCCATGAGGATTCAATGGAGACAATCTCCCTAGGTAATTCGCCATTCAGCTCCATTGGTTTTTGTGGGCAATGGGGAATAAATGGGATCATCAATGGAGATTCTTTCATATGATTGCTATATATACATGGAATTACGCATTAAATAATCAAATGATGTAAGTTATCAGTAAGTAAGGTTAATCATAATGCTAATATTAGCATAACGACCAATAATTATATACGCATTATATATATATATATATATATATATATATATTATTACATTTAATAGAAATTATTGAAGCTCATATATGCAATTTCCGAGAAAAAATAATGAGCGTATAGAATCAGTTGCATATATATATTTTATTTACTTATCATTATTAATTCATACACTCTTTTTAAGAATCTATCGACTGATTATTTTGATCATTTCATCGTTAGCCGCATTTGGGTTCCAATGAACATCTGTGGGAAATGCTAATCTTTCAGTTCATCCGCATTGACTTTCCAATGGACATCATTGGATAAGGCGGATCATTTCGTTCATCAGCATTTACCTCCCCATGGACACCATTGGGCAATGCTGATCGCTCAATACATCCGCATTGGCTTTCCAATGAGCATCATTGAGTAATGATGATCATTCGATTCATCCGCATTGGCTTTCCAATGAGCATCATTGAGTAATAATGATCGTTCGATTCATCCGCATTGGCTTTCCAATGAGCATCATTAAGTAATGATGATCATTCGATTCATCCGCATTGGCTTTCCAATGAGCATCATTGAGTAATGATCATTCGATTCATCCGCATTTGATGTTCAATGGATATCCATTCACTGATCAATGGTCAGCCCTGTACACCATTGACAAATGCGGAAATCTCAATGGGTCCCCATTCATTGTCCAATGGAGTCGTATGAGGACCATTGGTTGCCATTGGCGATTCAATGGAGTTTTTTACTACGGGTACCCTCATCCCCTATTTCCTCCTCCCGATGTTGTTGTGCAGATATTTTTTTTTCACCCCCTTTCGTACCTGAACGGATCACTCGCATGGCGAGCATGCATCCAACCCTCATCAGCTAATGGAAAGTCGATTGAAAACACCAGCGAAGAACGGCGTTCCATGAATGAAGTGACATTTTGCTTCCTCGTGAAGGTCATTGTTTCCACGATGTTTTTCGATTTTTTTTTCGGATTTTCTATGCCAGTATGCTCCAAATTTCCAGGGGTCGATCATCCCCCAAACAACCCTTCAATTCCTACATTTGCCTAAAGAAGCGAAAAAAAAATTTATTAACGCTCCAATGTTCTGTTTTTCTTTCAAAAATACAAATTTTTGAATTTTGGTGAAAAAAAAATTTGTTTTTCCTCTGAGTTAAGTAAAGTTGAGCAATCCTGGAATTCTATAATTTTGAACAGCAATTAATGACAATTGAAAAAAAAATTTTTTTTTACCAAAATTAAAAAATTTATATTTTTTAAACAAAAACACACCATTCTGAAAATTCCAGGATCTTTTGAGATCAGTACAAGGTATTATATAAAAAAAATTTAACCAAAAATTTAATGTTGATCGTGAATTCGCACGATTTTTAAAAATTCAAAAATTTATATTTTCGAAAAAAAAATACCTCTCTGAAAATTTCAGGATCTTTTAAGATAAGAACAAGGTATTATATTTAAAAAAATTAAACCAAAGATAAAATAAGGAACTTGGATTTTCACGATTGTTGAAAATTCAAAATTCTCCAAATTCATCATTTTTCAAAAAAAAATTTCGGAATATTTTTTTTTGTTGCCCCAAGTATACTCGTCAAGACGAATTCAAAACGATTTTTCATAACTATAATAGTTTTCGAAATATTTAAAACATTAACTTGAAAGATTTGAAAAATTGTGAAATTTTGAATTTTGCATAACTTTCGAACACAAATTTTTAATTTTTGTAAGTTCCTGTAAGTTCCAGGTTTATTCAGGAACAACATATAATTTTTTTCTTTGCATAAAAATAATAATAATATTTTTTAAAAAAATGTAAATACATAGAAGTGTACTAATTATCAATCATTATATTTGAAAGAACAATAACACTTTATCAAATAGTAAGAAATGACTAAAATTTTTGTCCAATTAGTGTTTTTTTTGCGAATACGTTAAAAAATTATAAATGAATAAAACGAAAATATTAAAAATTCTATGTTAAAATTGTTTAAATCATTTTAAACTCTTGAAATAGTTGAAATGTATCAAAATGAAAGTACATGGTAAAAATAAAAAAAAATCGTTCACGCATCTTCGTGCAATGAGCGAGAAAATAAAAAAAAAATTATTTTCGTTAAAACAAAATGGTTCAAAGAACTGTAAAGACTTCAAACTCTACAGGGAACTTCTTTATGATCCTATAAAGAAAGTCTCTCAGTTACAAAAACATTGGTTCACAGGTTGCGGAGATCTGACTCTGGACGGACACAAAAATGGCTTTTTGGCTCAAAAATGGCTGTTTTTTTGGGAAATTTCATATTCAACATTCTCTGAATGGATTGAGTCAAAAAAGATTTTGAGAGTATAGTAAAACAAAACCGTGCTATGAATTTGAACCGGATCCGTTCATGGTATGTTTTGGTATAATATGCCAACATATGTTGGCAAAAAGTTTGTATGGTTATTTTTTATAAGAGGTAGGTTTTTGGAAGGCAATACTAATAGTCACTCCTTATATATAGAGTGAGTGCCTAAAAAGAGAATATAACCTAAATGTAACCTAAAAATACGAATGTAATGTTCAATATTTTTTATTCTCCGATATTTCAGTCGAAAAACAAGAAATCTGCGACAAAATCAAACAAAAACAGAACATAAAAACGAGGAAGTTGAAAATAAAAATAAAATAAAGTTCGAGTTGAAAAGCAAAAATAAAACAAATGCGAACGAACCAAAAACCTGTCAAAAGAGACTAAATATATGGGTCATTCCACCAATTCTTGACTAAAGTTGTGCCGGGGGGTCTGAATTCTGGGTAACAAAAATTTTTATTGAAAAGTACATAACAAAGAGAGCTTCCATGATTTTTTTCAATTTTTTTCGTCCAACCCTTTCGAAGATACAGTAGATCGAAAATTGCAAGATTTGCAATTATTGACTTTAGATATTAAAAATTTCAATCCCTTGTAAAATTTCTAAAAATATATTAAATATTGGTTTTTGTGTAAAAAAAGCTCAGCTTTCTGAAAAAAATATTTTCAATTTCCTCCAGTATCAGGAAAACCCCAAAAAATGAGGTCAAAAAGTAAAATACGCTTTTTCGACCAATGCATCATTTTTGATATTTTTTAAAATATTTTTTTCGCAAAGCTGAGACATTTTTACATGGGGAAGGTATGTTTTGATTTTGGGAATATTCAAAAATAAACCATAGCAAAATAAAGTTGAAACTTTTGTGATGAATTGCCGATAAGTATTGTGCTGCCGTCACGGTCGATACACGAACTATCGAATCAAGTTTGAAAATTTCTGTACATAGCATTATATTCAGCGATTATGTAGTGAATATATATGTTCAAAGTGTGAAGTGGGTAAGAAATTAAAATTATTATACAAAAGCGATATGACAAGGATCAAATCTTTATTATTTGTACTCTTCTTGTCACTGTTGACAGAGAAACATTTCTTACAATAGCAGAACCATGATTCTCGGCATCAGGGATAATACAATGCATAGATTGCATCTTTTTTTACAGCCACAGCATTAGCAAATCTGGACTTTAGCTGTGCTGCGCGTACTTCGTATTTCTCATTTGAAATGAAAGTGAAATCAATATTTTTAAATGACTCACGTGCCCAGTCATACAATGCCAAGGCTGATAAAAGTTCTGCTATTGTAAGAAATGTTTCTCTGTCAACAGTGACAAGAAGAGTATAAATAATAAATATTTGATCCCTGTCATATCGCTTTTGTATAATAATTTTAATTTCTTACCCACTTCACACTTTGAACATATATATTCACTACATAATCGCTGAATATAATGCTATGTACAGAAATTTTCAAACTTGATTCGATAGTTCGTGTATCGACCGTGACGGCAGCACAATACTTATCGGCAATTCATCACAAAAGTTTCAACTTTATTTTACTATGGTTTATTTTTAAATATTCCCAAAATCAAAACATACCTTTCCCATGTAAAAAAGTCTCAGCTTTTCGAAAAAAATATTTAAAAAAATATTAAAAATGATACATTGGTCGAAAAAGCGTATTTTACTTTTTGACCTCATTTTTTGGGGCTTTCCTGATACTGGAGACAATTGAAAATATTTTTTTCAGAAAGCTGAGCTTTTTCTACACAAAAACCAATATTCGATATATTTTTATAAAATTTTACAAGGGATTGATATTTTTAATATCTAAAGTCAATAGTGCAAATCTTGCAATTTTCGATCTACTGTATCTTCGAAAGGGTTGGACGAAAAAAATTGAAAAAAATCATGAAAGCTCTCTTTGTAATGTACTTTTCAATAAAAATTTTTGTTATCCAGAATTCAGACCCCCCGGCACAACTTTAGTCAAGAATTGGTGGAATGTCCCATATATTTTCGTATTTTTACATGATTAATAAAAGATTATTCTAGTGTTTGATTTTGCTTTTATTTCTTAATATTGTACCCAAAATAATATTTTCAGAACGGGAAAAGAATTCTCGAGAGTGTTCAATAACTGGGACATGCCTGTTCAATATTAGGGACATAGGCACTTCCAGTGATCAATAATTGGGACATTTGCATGCTTCACATTGTTATTCTTTTTTTTCATTTGAAATCATTTAAAAATAATTTAAAAGCTGATTTTTCGAAAGTAAAAATATCAAAGTATCATTTGAACATGAAAGCGATGGTTTTTTTCTTGATTTTATATTTTTTTCTCACCGAATTCAATTCCCAGATCCTTAGCTGTTCAATAATTGGGACATTCATCATATTCCCAGTTAATAGTCATCAATATTATGGAAATCATATTCAATTGCCTTGAGCCTTTCATTCTAAACACAGATTTTATCATGGACAATAACATTTTCATGACGGATTATAATGGAAAAGCAAGTAAGCCATTTGATTCTTCGTTAAACCCGTAGTAAAAAAAACTCCATTGAATCGCCAATGGCAACCAATGGTCCTCATACGATTCCATTGGACAGTGAATGGGGACCCATTGAGATTTCCGCATTTTTCAATGGCGTATAGGAACGACCATTGATCAGTGAATGGATATCCATTGAAAAGTCACCATTGCCCAATGACGTCCATTGAACAACAAATGCGGATGAACCGAATGATCACCATTACTCAATGATGCCCATTGGAAAGCAAATGCTGATGGACCAAGCGATCAGCATTGCCCAATGGTGTCCATTAGAAGGCAAATGCTGATGAACGAAATGATCAGCTTCACCCAATAATGTCCATTGGGACGTAAATGCGGATGAACTGAATGATCAGCATTACCCAAAGATGTCCATTGGAAACCGCGTCGCGTTAGTTCCGAGACTTGGCGCGAGATGTCGCAGGACGGCAACCCGCTAAACTCCCATACGGATTATGCGAAGAGTATGCTTATCTAGACGAGTGTGAGCACGGAATATTAGCAGGAGTCGGTATCCAAAAAATCCATGCAAGGAGTTCTTGCCGACTGATGCCCATGGGATAACCCCTATTCTGTTTGAAATGGGGAAGTCAATCCTCATTGGAAAATCCCTATTCGAATTCAAATGGGGAATTCAATGGCGAAAATGTCTTTGGGCAATTGGGCATTCATCTCCATTGGTTATTTTGGCAATGGGGAATGAATGGCGATTTTTCAATGGTGACGAATGGACTTTTTTACTATATGAAAGAATCTCCATTGATTATCGCCATTCATTCCCCATTGCCTACAAAAACCAATGGAGATGAATGCCGAATTGCCTATGGGGATTTTCTTCATTGAATCCCCATAGGATAATCCCCATTCCGTTTCAAATGGGGAATTCAATGGCGAACATCCCCTTAGGCAATTCGGCATTCATCTCCGTTGGTTATTTTGGCAATGGGGAATGAATGGGGATTTTTCAATGGCGACGAATGGAGTTTTTTACTACGGGAAATCAAAATTTCAAAAATTAAGAATTTCCAGGATGGGCACGATTTACCATCGGTCAAGTTAAGTACAAAAGGGAGTCAAGGGCGGAATGGTGGAACCGACGAAAAGGGTGAATAGAGTGGAGGGTGTGTTTCACACCCTGCCAAGCCGACCCTCGGAGCAACCGAGGCGCTCAAATGTCTGGTTTCCCTTTGCACGTGTTTTCCTTCACACTCGCGTATCCCTTCAACTGCATCAGCAGCAAAAAACGGGTTTTTTCCATCCTTCGCCACTTTTATTCTCCTTTTCTTTCTTAATCTCTTTGCAACTTCACGCTCTCCGGTTTTACATCACGATGCGTCCGGTAAAAGCTGCCAAGTTGATGCTTCCTTTTATTCCCGCGTCGTTCATTTTCAACCTCATCTTATTATTATTTTTCCCAACTCAAAAAAAACCACGATGATGCAGCTTTTCACGCAACGACGAACATTGACACTCTGGAGAAGAAGAAACTAACTAAAAATTAAGAGAAGTCGAAAAAGTCACGTAAGAAAGTTTCCTTTGGATGTACCAAATCAATTGACCCGGAAAAAAAAGTTTGGAAGAACGTGGAAACGTTCGCCAATTAAAAGATTAAGGGTTGAAAAAATGATAAAAGCCAGCTAATTTTTTTGGCAGTCAGAATTATAGCATCACTTTGCTAAGCTGAAACCAATCGCTTAGAAAACTTGACAGCTGTCAATAATTTAGTTTAAGGTACTTTTCCGACTTCCCATTGCAATTTTCCGTAAACTCGATGCGTACACAAATTGCAAATCATCCACAAGGATTTACCATGTCGGATATAAATCGTTTCAAAGTCCTTATGCTTCCTCCCCCCCCCCCCCCTCTTTCCCTCTCTCCACTTCTCTCTTTTGGTCCCAGCTTGCGAGTTTTCGCCGAGTCATGGAAATCGGGAAAATCCCCGTACGCGGGAGTATATCCGAGCTTTCGATGAGAACGATAAAGAGGGGAAGGGTGAGTTCAGCATCGGGGGTTGGAAAAGGACGAAAAGGACATTCAGGTCGTTCCAGTGAACTCTGAAAAGTGACGAAGAGGAAAATGCAGGGCACATGCGAACAAGGCACACTTTGCAAGCATTTCTGTGTGTATTGTCACACAAACGCCCTTTCTCTAGCCCTTTCTCTCTCTCTCTCTCTCTCTCTTGCGGATGCATCCCCATCTGTGCATAATATAATTTCGTGGGTAGGGCAAAATTAATTTTCGTCATGGGTTGAAGCCCAGACTCTGGATTGCTGCTAGAAACTTGGGCTGTAAATTATTAATGACATAGTATCGCAACGAAGCCGCGGCGAAAGGGGTGGTAAAAGGGTGGAGTGAAATCACGGGGGTGAAGGGCTCAAAGGACGTTTAAGGGGTGGGAAAATGGTCTCTGCAATCGAGAGCGTAGCTGACTCCAGCGCTTCCAAAACTGTACATGCGGATCGTAATAACCATCTATATAATCATGTATATGTATATGTGGGTGTAGATATATATATATATGTATATTAGGGTGATTCGTTTCAGGGCAACTTTTTTTTTTACCCATCGTGCCCGAAAACCTTTAGTTCGTACCCAAAAACGAAGTTTCGTGAAAGGGGGGTGTTGTCAAAAAATATTTAGAGGTCGCGAATCAAAATTGAAGGTTTCCCATTTGATTAACATTGGAAAAAAAAATTCTCATTATTAGTATTACCATTCCGCGAATTTTGATATCGCGATATTTTCCAAGTGGGTTCTTATAGGAAATATCATACTCTACAATAAAGTTCCTTGAGTCATGTCCGTAAAATCAACCGTTTCAGCGGTATCATTATTTCAAGTGAATATTGTATGAAAATATCTATTCAAACGGCTGTAACGCCTAAGCTATTAAATATATCGAAAAAATTCAAATGAGAACTTTGTAGAGAAAGTAATTTGCTACAAAAAAGTTTCATAAGCCGAGCCCGTAAATTCAACTCTTTCTCAGGTATAGGTCTATGAAGTAAAATAAATAGATATTTTTTTGTTGTATTCAATCAAACGAACTCCATTTTCTATGAGATAGCATGTAAAAAATCATCAGAAAAACCATTCAACAAAGGTCACAAAGAATTTCCTATGCAAATAAATCAATAAAACAAAAACAAAAAATCCATTTATTTTCCTTCATCCATCTATAGATGAGAAAGAGGTGAATCTACGGGCTCGGCTTACGAGACTTTTTTGTAGCAAATTACTTTCTCTACAAAGTTCTCATTTGAATTTTTTCGATATATCTAATAGTTTAGGCGTTACAACCGTTTAAATATATATTTTCATACAATATTCACTTGAAACAATGATACCGCTGAAACAGTTAAATTTACGGATATGGCTCAATGAACTTTATTGTAGAGTATCATATTTCCTATGAAAACCCACTTGGAAAATATCGCGATATTAAAATTCGCGGAATGCTAACACTGATAATGAGAAATTTTTTTTTTTCAATGTTAATCAAATGGGAAACCTTTAATTTTGATTCGCGACCTCTAAATATTTTTTGACAACACCCCCCTTTCACGAAACTTCGTTTTTAGGCACCAACTAAAGGTTTTCGGGCACGATTGGTCAAAAAAAAATTGCCCTGAAACGAATCACCCTAATGTATATGTGGGTGTAGATATATATATAATATAAGCCACGCGTGCTATAACCGCGACTTGGATGAACCTTGCCGGTGGCCCCGCGGTTTAATTAGCGAATCCACCGGTTGTGTGCCTCGTCATTTGTGAACCCATCTAGACGGTCACACACTTTGTTCGGTATATATATATATATATATATATATATATATATATATATATATGGATAGGGGTTGTGCTAGGAATATAGCTCAAAGCTTGCAGACACCCCCGTATGTGATGACTATGAAATTTTCATAAATTTCTCGCTTCCAATAGAGAGCACTTACGATTTTCAGTGCATTAAACTGTCATCGAGCCCGATCGTGCGTTCGAACAAAGCGTTTTTGTGAAATTTTGTTTGACCTTGGAAATTTATAATTGAATATTTGTAGAGACATTTGGTGAAAGCAAAAGTAACGGCTGAAGAGCTCGGAGTGATTTTTTTGTATTATAGAAATATATAAAATTACTTCGGAAGGATTAGATTACAGGGGGGAAAACAGTGTAGGGGATGAAAAAATTGTCAATAAACCATAATTATCAATAATAATATTGCAAAAAAGTTATGAAAAAATTGTTGAAACAAATAATCATTCAACATTTTTTTGGTAAGTTCTTTTATTTTTTTAAACAAATCGAATGCGTTAAATTTTCTGAACGCATATGAATTTTTTCAAATTTTTCTCTCTATTTTAAAATATTATAAAAAACATTCTGAAATACAAACGAAAAATTGCCAATTTAAGTTAAGAAAAAAAGAACTTACCGAAAAATTGTTGAATAATTATTTGTTTAAACAATTCATTAATAACTTTTGAGCAATATTATGATTGATAATTGTTGTTTATAGCATGCTGAATGTTGCTAAATTTTTTCAGATTTTTATTGGGCCATGAAGTACGGAAATTTCAATCGGATAAAATTTTTGGCTGGTGGACAAAGCATCCTTAAGGGCTAATAACAGTCTAGCGATCGAAAAAATGGCCTGATTTTGGGGTTTTTTTTTAAGTGTCGAAGAAGTGTCAATATATATAAGAATATAGCTATCGTTATGCATAGCTAATTTTTTTAAAATATTGAGAAAATAACATCGAATTGCCATTTTCTCACTTTCAAGGCCCTTTTTTATTTTAGCAGGTTTTGGAAATAATAAATACACTGCGACCTCGATTCTCGAAACCTCGATCTTTGCATTGCAGCGTAGTGGGAGAAGCGCCAAGCCAATCGCGTCAGGCCGCCGTCAGCCATCAGCGGCGCAGAAACGGTTCTGTGCAATGTGCGCAACCCCACTTCTTGCAAGAGCCGGTCCCGCACAATTCCGATTATCGAGGTCGCAGTGTATCAAAATATTTTTAATTGACCATGCGCAGACTCAGCCACAGCAATTATAAAGATTTCAAAAAAAATAAAAATCAGCTCATTAATTTTTGAGTATTCAAAAATTGACTTACAGAAAAAATTACCTGGTCTCACTAAAGTGACTGTAACTCGGACATTGCTCAGAATTTTAACCTCAAACTACACCTACATGCTCCTTAAAACATAACCTCTTAAAAAAATGCAAAAAAAACAAATTTTGAAAAAAATTTACATCAGCATTTCTCTCAAAAATGAAATCTATGATAACTCATAACCCAGAAGAATTCTGTTGACCTTTTAGGGAACTTGTATTTCATGCCAAACATCTGATTGTCAAATTCGCAAAAAGTCGATGAATCCATAAGAAATTTTGAAAAATTTTCTCTCAAAAAAACCACTATAGGAATAACAATAATCCACAATATCTCAACGGAAACTGAAATTGAAATGAACCTGTCAAGACTATGAAAAACATGACCAGCCTTAAATACGATTTACTCACATCATAACAATTTTTTTCAATGCGAGAGAAGGTGTGTTCAAACATAGAAGAAAGAAATCCCCGTGGTTCGTGATGTTTTATTACGAAAGGAATAAAAGAAGAAGGATATTTCACTCGGATGTATATTTGAGGCTCGTGTCTCTTCGGATTTATGTACACAGTGCATTCGTGCGTATAGCGAGCTTCTCCTCGAGCTTGCGATATCTCCTCGCCCTCGGGAGATGATACGACGTTCCGGGAGGCTCTGGGAATATACAGGAGTAAGACTGGAAGAAGGAGAGGGCGAAGGAGGTGAAGGAGAAGGAGGAAGAGACGAAGATCGATCGCGATAAGTGATTCCACAGCCCTCCGGAGTCTACTTTTCTTCTTGCATTCTCTCTCACGTCGGTTTATCCATTTTCACCGATTTCACCTTTACCCACATATCCGTACACTCATACAAGGGGTGGGCGGGGCAAAATGGACCCCTTTAAAATTATTGAAAAAATAAAATTCAAAGAATTAGAAATTATGGGAATTATCATAATTGGAGTCAATATACCTAAACAAAACTTCTTATGGTGTCCATTTTGCCTCCCAATATCCTATCCAAGGGAAGTGGGGCAAAATGAATACCATCCAAAATTATGACAAAAAAATTGAAAATGAAAAAAATTCGAAAATAAGGGAATTATCATTATAATTGGCATTGACAAATCTAAATCCATTTTGCCCCTCAATATTCTATACAAGGAAAGTGGGGCAAAGTGAACACCAGCCAAAATTATGAACAATATTGAACATTTTAAAAAAATCGAAAAGGAAGGCATTATCATTATAATTGAAGTCGATATACCCAAGTAAAACTTCTTATGATGTCCATTTCGCTCCCCCCCATATCTTATATGAGGTAAGTGGGGCAAAATGAACACCATGCAAAATTATGAAAAAAATTGAAAATTTAAAAAATTCGAAAAGGAAGGAATTATCATTATAATTGAAGTCGATATACCTAAGTAAAACTTCTTATGGTGTCCATTTTGCGTCCCAATATCCTATCCAAGGGAAGTGGGGCAAAATGGATACCATCCAAAATTATGAAAAAAAATTAAATATTCAAAAAATTAAGCAATGTAGAATTTAAAAAATTCGAAAAGGAAGGAATTATCATTACAACTGAAGTCGATATACCTAAGTAAAACTTCTTATGGTGTCCACTTTGTTCCCCAATATCTTATATAAGGCAAGTGGGGTAAAATGGATCCCATTCAAAATTTTGAAAAAAATTGAAAATGAAAAAAGTTAAACAATAAGGAAATTATCATTATAATTGGTATTGACATATCTAAATAAAACTTCTTATGGTGTCCATTTTGCCCCCTGATATCGTATACAAGGGAAGAGGGGCTAAAAAAATTGAAAATTTTAAAAATTTGAAAATAAGGGAATTATCAATATAGTTGGTCTTGATATATGGAAATAAAACTCTTATCATGTCCATTTTACCCCTCAATATCCTATACAAAGGAAATGGGGCAAAGTGAATGCCATCCAAAATTATGAAAAAAATTGAAAATGATAAAAATTAGAAAGTAAGGGAATTATCTTTATAATTGGCATTGACATATCTAAATAAAAAATTTTATGGTGTCCATTTTGCCCCTCAATATTCTATACAAGAGAAGTGGGGCAAAATGAACACCAGCCAAAATTATGAACAAAATTGAAAAAAAATCGAAAAGGAAGGCACTATCATTATAATTGAACTCGATATACCCAAGTAAAACTTCTTGTGATGTCCATTTTGCCCCCCCCCCCCCCCCCCCAATATCTCATACAAAGAAGGTGGGGCAAAATGGACACCATAAAAAATCATTTTGAAAAAAAAATGAAAAATTTTTTAATTAAAAAATGAGGGAATCATCTGTACGATTGGCGTTAATATATCTAAATAAACTCATCTACGTAAACCAGATCTAGAATTGACAGTTTAACGACAATTTCTCATGAAGAGTTGGAAATTTTTTTTTTCGTTATTCTTATTGCATTCAAAAAAACCACCCTAACATAATATAACAATATTATAATAACTTTTGCTCAAGTACTTGGACAATCCGTGGGTCAAGTAAAAATGAGGTCCCGTGGGGCAAAATGGCCACCTCAATAATCATTAAAAAAAATATTAGATCACGATTAAAATTGAATTTGGCGAAAAATTTAATTACAAAAATGCGGCAAGGAGCTTCGTCCAAGTATATTGGATGTTAAGGCGATGTAATGGACTAACGGAATCCTTTTTTCAACGTTTTCACTCGTTTACTTGAATTTTCGAAAAAACTTAATTTTTAGGGTGATCCATTTTGCCCCCCATTATCCTGTACATACTTGTATGGTTTATTATACGTGTGTCTGTGTCTCTTATCGTTCCTGTTGAATGGATAAACGCACGCACAGACCCCGGGGAAGATTCGTCGGCGCGATCTTTGCAAGAATTTTCAGGACAACCTCATCGTCGCTGGATCTCGGTGACGAGCGAAAGACGAGGAGGGTGAAAGCTAGAAAGCTCGGGTCTCATGAATGCAAATTAAATCGAGTGAAGCGTCAACCTGAAAGTTTTCTCTCTCTCCTTCTCTCTCTCTCTCTTTCGTTCTCCCTCGCACACACACGCAGGCCCAAACTCAGGTTTCGCCTTTTATCTTCGGCATCCTCAAGCGCCCTCTCCATTCAACCCCCGGGTAAGGGGTGGCAAAAAAACCGAATTAAAGCCACGACGAATGACGAGAAAATGAGGTGAGTCTCGTCATCGAGGATAGAAATGGGCGCTCTCTAAAAGGGTCTTATTCCGAGCCTCTCGACGCTGCATTGAATTTTTTTCTCCCCAACGAAGATTCCCTCGTGTATCTCGCAATCGTTCTTGCAATTTATTCAACGAGGACCTCTTTTTTCGCTCCACTACTTCTTTCGTTTGCTTTCTCTTGTCTCCTCGTTGCATATAAACTGCGTGTGGGTTCAAAAGTTCACCGAAGAATCGCGGCGATAACGCGAGAAAAGTCGAGACATGAGTCACGAAGATTTTTACATACTCGACTTAATTAAGAGGGCAAAGGGGGTGGTTTTTGTCTGAGCGAGATTACATACATTATTTCAATGTGACGCACAAACGGAGAGAGGAAATTTAGTTTGGGCGCTTCTGTCTCGATTCCGACGCCAAGTTTCGAATTAATTATCAACTCAACCCTTCGCACCTTGAATCAAGGATTCACCCTCTGATGAGGGTCCAAGACACAGGGGAGGCGAATAAAGTCCCGGATTTTAGTAGACTGTCACAGGGAAGAAAGGAATAACGAGAAATCCAGTTGATGCAAAATGGCGACCAACAAATTTTGTATTTTAGATGATTTTTTGAAAATTAATCCTGAAGGGTAGTTTTTAGGGGTGGACTGGAGTTTTAGTGATTTTTCCGTGATTCTTTAGTGATATTTTGTCGTGTTTATATTTAGATAACTCAGTTTTAACTTCCAGAGCTTCGGACGTCATTCGATGCTACTGACCTTTTATCTATTTTAAAATTTTTATCAGTGGCGTACACAAATGTCATAGAGAGGGAAACACGTGACCTCGGATTTTATCGATTCTCCCTTCAGACGTTTTATTTTTGCACATTTTCTATTGTGATCGAAGAAGGAAACAACGATAATCGAATTTTCCAATCGAATTACAATCGCCATTTTTAAGGGTGCTTTCTTTCCAACCCCTCAGAAGAAAATTACAATAATTATATCACAATGACATTGATTGGAATTTAATCATTATTTCCAAATGAATTTTTTAATTCAAATTCGAAAGATCGTTAATTAAAGAGCTACTTTATTTTATGATTGAGCAATTATCTCAATTATTTTAATCCCTTGAAGAATTATTGAAGAAGCAATAATTGGGGATTGCAATGTTGGATAATTAAACGGTTTGCGACTGGTGCTGCAGCGCTTCAGCCAAGAATCGTCCATTTTCATTCACGGAGGATTTGCATTGCCTGAGGAATATAAATGTGCTATTTGCGATGTACAAGTTCCTCATGGAACATGCTTAAAAGTGCCAAAAACCGTTTTGGTGAGATTCGACCGTACGAAGTAGGAAAACCGATATTAAAAAAGGCCGTAACTTCGGTCCTCTGTATCCGATCGGGGATTTGTTTTTGCTAATCGATAGGGCGCATGATATCAAAGAGACTGGCGCAAGGATCATCCTGATATCTTGAATTTTGGCCGCGCTAGAGAATTTTTAACATTGCCAAAAATCGACTGTGAGGGATAGGGCTTGAAAAATTGAAAATTTTTGAAAAAATAAAATTCTCTTCTTTTTCTCTGCGGACATGCTTGGGCTCTTGACGATATATTGAAGATAATGCCACTTTATTTCCTTCTCTTCGAACTCTCATTTCCTTAACCTGATCCTACAGATGCATAAAAACAGTCCTTCCGCCTATTTCTTGAATTTCATTTTTTTTTTTATTGCATATTCGTGATCAGCGGTCGATTTTCCATCGATTTAGACCTTAAGATCCTTACAAACACGAATAGAAATAAAAATCTGTTTTTTTTCCTCATGAGCCATTTGCAAATCTACTTTGGTCGATCCGTGACCCCGACAGATAGTCAAATTTTTTTTTCGTCTTTTAGAGGTTCATAGCGTGAGTTTTGGATCGGAAATTTCCCGAGCAACATGAATATGCTATTTTCGGGAAAATTTGAAAATTGCCAAAATTCATGCATCATGATTTTAATCTCCAGAATAATTATTGGAGAGTTGTGGATGGAAATGATTAATAATTAAGAATCAGAGGATTGGTAAAGCATTAATGAAGTTGAAAATTTGATGCAGTTACACGAGAAGGTACAGAACATGGGATTTTAGTCAACGATAATGGGCGTCGCGTGGGGATTGTTCAACGGCTGTAAAAGCCGACCGAAACGAAATCCCCGCACAAAGAAGCCGAAACCTGCCGTTTGAGGAAGGAAACCTGCCTCCTTCGAGGCAATGTACGCAGAATTTGAGACACAGGCGAAAACACGGCTTTCGGTTTTACCCGAAGCGATAAGATATGCAAAATGCATCCGCTAAGCTCCATTAAGAAAGTTCGGGCACGCCCGAGGATTACCGACAACGCGCGTCTAGTTTCACTTCCGTCTATAGAGAGGAGAATCGTCCCTTTCACACACTATCATTTTCCCTGATTCTCACCGTTTCAACAAGACCCACATTTAAGGTATTATCTGTCGAGGAAACCTTCAATGTATTCTCCAGTGAGTTATACAACTCTTTAATAATCTTTGTCGAGCGAAAGTTAAATATTCTCTTCCCATCTACTTTACTGTTCGTTCCCATAAAGATTCAAAAATACAGACCAGCTTGCGCAAATTCTTCGTATTTTTAGGGGTTTGTGCCTCAGAAGGGAAAAACCCTTATAAAATTGTGCGTCTGTTTTTTGAAAAATATGTAAGGAAGGAATTTACAGTTTGAGGTGAGTTTTGGTCTTCCTAAAATGTAGATTTATCGACAGTTAATGATTAGAAAAAATTAGATTGGATTCAAATAGGGGGTTGGTTTGGTCCAGGAATTTTTGAAAAAAATTAATACATCGTGTGACGTATCATTTGAAAGAGCTACTTCTGAAGATTCCAAAAATATTTTTTCAATAATTTTTGGTCCTGTAGTTTTAATGGTACAGTTCAAAATTTACTAGAGCGTTCCTCCCCTGATCTTCTTGGTTTCTAGAGCTAAAAGTTAGATTTTAATAGAATTAATGAATATAGAGTCATGGATTACTGGGAAACTACTCTTTTTTTCGAAAGTATAATAGTTGCCGAAAAAATATTTTAAAATGAAAAAATCATTTTTAAATTAATTTATCGAGTGAGGTATGATTTGAAAGAGCTACTTCTAAGGTTTCTACAAATATGTGTTTCATAACTTTTTATGCAGTGGTCTTAATGAAATAGATCAAAATTTGCTAAAAATAACCGTTCCCCTAAAAATTTAAATTTATTGAATTTAGAAATAAGGCTCAATTTAGGTTTTAATAAGGTTAGTAGATACTGCGTTATCGATAACCTGAAAATATGTGTAATGAAAATCACTCTGGACCGATTTTTTTTGCAAAATCGGGAAGGAAATCGCGATTAAAAAAATAATAAAAATCATAAACGGATCAATAACATTGTAAATCGACAATTTGAGTATAAAAAAGGAATCATCAGAGTTAAAATATAAATCCTTATTCTAAAATCAATCAGTAAGTAATATTTTGAGTAAGGTAAATGTCCCAATTATTGAACAGCTAAGGATCTGGGGATTGAATTCGGTGAGAAAAAAATATAAAATCAAGAAAAAAATCATCGCTTTCATGTTCAAATGATACTTTGATATTTTTACTTTCGAAAAATCACCCTTTAAATTATTTTTAAATGATTTCAAATGAAAAAAAAAGAATAACAATGTGAAGCATGCAAATGTCCCAATTTTGAGCACTGGAAGTGCCTATGTCCCTAATATTAAACAGGCATGTCCCAGTTATCGAACACTCTCGAGAATTCTTCTTCCGTTCTGAAAATATTATTTTGGGTACAATATTAAGAAATAAAAGCAAAATTAAACACTCAAATAATCTTTTATTAATCATGTAAAAATACAAAAATATATATTTAGTCTCTTTTGACAGGTTTTTGGTTCATTCGCATTTGATTTATTTTTGCTTTTCAACTCGAGCTTTATTTTATTTTTATTTTCAGCTTCCTCGTTTTTATGTTCTTTTTTTGTTTGATTTTGTCGCAGCTTTCTTGTTTTTCGACTAAAATATCGGAGAGCAAAAAATATTGAACGTTACATGTATGTAATGAAATTTTTATAAATAAGTAAATGCATGCAGGCGAATGAGAAATAATAAAAATACAAGATAGTGTTCAATAATTGGGACCTGTTCAATAACTGGGACATTTATCTTAAATGTAGGGCAAAATGAACCATGTGGAAAATTTGACTGATGGGGGTTGAAATAGATCCAGAGCTTGATGGAACATGAAAAATAGTAACTTATTTATATGAAAGTATATTTCTTCAGATACACTTTGGCCAAATTATTAAGCCAATAATCCAAAAAAGAAGTCGCTGAATTAGAATTATGCTGTTTGAATATCGAAAATATTAGGAAAATATCACGTTATCGTGAATGTCTCGAGAAAAAACGAAGAGCCGAGGAATATTTCATGGAGTTCGT